>JAOXJP010229726.1:0-10899 GCA_025762735.1 Platanus orientalis | reverse complement strand
CCTTATGGTATTCTTATCCTTAGGCTGTGGGGCCCAATATCCTTAATTAAGTTAAACTATATTAAGGATACTCAATTTTTTTTTATCAATTACAAACTGGTATACCATTAATTGCAATATTCCCTATGACATATTGCAATTGACCTCCCAAAAATAAGAAATTAACAATGAGGCCCTTCCTTACAGATATTTTATAAATATGTTTTTTCACTACACAATATTCTTTAATGACCCTCAGGATGATAAAATTATCACTATCTAACCCCTTTGGTCATTTGAATATGATCATTAGGAACCTAATGAGTTGATTGGACTTTTAAAATATTTATTTTCAAAATAAATTTATTTACATAATAAATTAATTTTGAAATCATTTGACAAACTCTTTATCAAAATCACTGGTACCTGTTGGAATGTGAGGTGTAAGGGTACACTTGTAATAACTATTTATGTGCTTAAGGGTTATATGGGTATTTTACTCATATAATCCACCTAATTTAAAAGGGAGGGTCATATGAGAGAATTAATTAATCTACTATCTCTCCCTTTCTTTCTTCATTCTCTTCTCCTTGTTTTTCTCCCTTCTTTAAATTTCATCTTCTGTAAATTTCATTTTGGTATTAGAGCAGGTTCATAAGAGTAAAAAGAGTAGGGAGATTTCGTTGCCGAAAAAAAGCCAGAAGCAGAACTGACGTTAGCCGTACGGATGTTGACGTCAGCCCGACTATACAATTGTCAGGACAAGTTGAGGGAAGTAGGTGGGTCGAAATCCCATGTTGGAATTTTTTGGTGATTTTTTTGGTTTTTTTGAAGCTTTGAATGAGTGTTTCGAGTAGTTTTCTCTCGGTTCGAAAATAGGGTCCGATTTGAGAAAAACACTCGATTTGATCAAATTAGAGGTTGTTTCTTGCATCAATCACAAATAGACATGTCATTTTTTAGTGATCTATCATATTGGACTGATTTTGCAAAGTTTGGTGGGGATTTGAAGGAGTTGTGAGCAGTTTGGCCACCTCCACTTTTGGATGTCATGTCTGAAGCACAGTGAGTGCTGTGCAAGATCAAATCTACATACATAGATCATCTTTTAGTGTGGCCAAGGCCCCCTCTCTACCTCCAGACACCTTCCACGAACCTTGATATCTTCCTTCTCTCTCTGTAAATTTATTTGGTACGGTGTTGCCAAAGTGTGTGTCCCCTCGTGTTCCCATGTGATACAAGTGTGTGAGGTGCCATGGATGCCGCTACAGTCTTTTGTGAGTATTTTTTTGTTTGGAAATCTACTCTACAGAATAGTTATTTGCATTGTTTAAGATGTTTGTAGTAGAATCCACTACCGTGGTCAAGGGAAATTCGACAGCTCAGTCGTCTGTGCGTATCCGAGGGGATAATCTTGGAGCACAGATCACATCAGTAAAACTTGATGGAAAGAATTATTTAGAATGGTCTCAGTCAGCACAAATATATATTGGTGGCTAAGGAAAGCTTGGGTATATCAATGGTCAGGTCGTTGAGCCTACTACTCCTGACATTCCAACCTATGATAAATGGGAAGAGGAGAATTTGACAGTGATGTCATGGTTCCTTAATTTAATAGAGCCCTCAATCAGTAGGGGCTTCTGTTATTAAAAACGGTAAATGAGATTTGAGATTCTACAGCTCAAACATATTCTCAAGTTAAGAACTTTGTGCACGGGTCTATCAGCTTAACCAAGAAGTGGCTCATCTTCGCTAGGGGGAACAAAGTTTGGGCACTTATTTTGCTGCACTTCGGCATATGTGGGAAGAGTTAAACCATTATGAGACTTATAGACTTGCGTGCTCTCAAGATGTTGTAGTCAATAAAGCAAAGGTGGAATGAACCGCATTTTTGAGTTCCTGGCAGGCTTGAATGCTGAATTTGAATTGGTGAGAGTTCATATCCTTAGTTGCGACACTCTACCCTCATTGAATGAAGTATATGTTTTTGTTCAAAGTGAAAACAACAGACACAGTGTTATGCAGCAATACTTGTCATATATTACCAAGCGGTCTACCTTGATTACTAATTCCGTGAGTTAAAGGAATGTAAAGGGTTATGTAAAAAACCCTTTAAGTCCTCATTTGATGACCGAGATAAAGGAAGTTATAGATCTAGTCCCATCGATAGAGACAAGCTGAAATGTACTCATAGTGGAAAAATGAGGCATACTAAGGAGCATTGCTGGGATTTGATAGGGCCCCCTGAAAAATTCAACCGACCTGGTGGCATGCGAGCTAATTCTGTCACATCATATTAGTCTGATGCAGATGCTACTTTCTCTGTTCCGGGATCTACTACTGACACCCAATCTTACAGTGAAATGCCCAGGTGCATGATTACAGTTCTTGAGGATGAGATTGGTAAGCTGTGTTAGTGTATGTCTCAATTAGAGAGCTCCATGACAGCCCCTCCTACTTCTAGCTTGTCTTTTGCCTCAACCCAGTCAGGTACCCTGGCTACTGCTTTTCATGCCTCCTCTAGTCCCTTAGAGTCCTGGATACTTGATTCTGGGACATCTGATCATATGACAGGTCGGCCCTCTTTATTCTCCTCTTATTCTATCAGATCAGGTAGGGATAAAGTTAAGGTTGCTGATGGAACACTATCCTCTATCGTTGGAAAAGGTTGTGCCCATGTATCACCTACTTTATCCTTATCATTGGTCTTACATGTTCCTAATTTTGCCACCAACCTACTTTCTATTAGTAGTCTTGCCAAAGATCTTAATTGTTCTGTGACATTCTTTTTTTCTCATTGTGTGTTTCAGAACTTGGATTTGAAGGAGATGATTGGGAGTGGTCGGGAAGTTTCTAGATGCGGATGTGGTTTAGTCTTCTTCTCTTTTAGTATTTAGGTCTAATAATAGTTATGTTAAAAATAAAAATTCCTTGTTGCAGTGGCACAAGAGAATGAGTCATTTGTCCTTGTCTTCTTTAAAACATTTGTTTCCACATTTATTTTCTTCGAATCCCTTAATGGATTTAGATTGTGAAGTTTGTCAATTATCCAAACATGTATGCCATTCTTATCCTTTGAGTATTAATAAAAGTCTTCATCCTTTTGCTATTGTTCACTCTGATGTGTGAGATCTTTCTCCTACCTTGTCTTTATTTGGTTATAGAGACTTTGCTATATTTGTTGATGACTATTCCCGTTGTATGTGGGTATACCTTATGAAAGCCAATGATGAAGTTGGTTCTATCTTCCAATCCTTCCACAAAATGATTCAAACCCAGTTTGGAGCATCTATAAAAGTTTTGCGTTCTGATAATGGGGGAGGGGGGGTATATTTCAGCCCGCTTGCGGACTTATCTTACATTTGCTGGAATTGAACACTAAACCACATGTGTAAGTACTCCTCAACAAAATGGAGTAGTAGAACGAAAAAATGGGCATCTGTTAGAAGTAACAAGAGCCTTACTCTTTTCTATGAATGTCCCAAATATTTTTTGGTCTGAAGCACTTTTAACTGTATCCTATCTCATCAATATGATGCCCACTTGAGTTCTAAATTTCAAGACACCAATTGCCACTTTATATCCAAATAAACCTTTGTTTTTGGTCTCTTTTAAGGTTTTTTGTTGTATTTGCTTTGTTCATGTCCTATAGAAAGATAGAACCAAACTAGATTCAAAGGCTTTAAAGTGTATTCCTAGGTTATCCTGCTTCACAAAAGGGGATATAAATGCTACCATTTGGTTATAAGAAAGAATTTGTGAGTCTAGATGTTACCTTTTTTGAATCTATCCCTTTTTTTTACCCCTTGTGCAGACTCTCTTTAGGTGGAGCATGGGAGTGAGTAGAGTCCTTAGGTGTGTCTTTTATCATCTGTTCCTGTTCCAATTTCGGTATCTCCATTCATGTTTGACTCAGGGAAAGAAAAGGAAAATGAACTGCAAACATATACAAGGATAAACAACTCATCCACTACCAATCATTTCTTGGGATCCAAGTAATGATTCTTTAAACTTGCCTGTTTCACTTCTCTCGAAGCCTTCTATGGACAGTGTCCTTCCAATTACACTTCGTAAAGGAAAGCATACATGCACTAATCATCCTATTTCCAATTTTGTCTCCTATCAGGCTTTGACTGACCCTTATAGGACTTTTGTTAATTCTATCTCTTCTGTGAAAGTCCCTACCTCTCTGAAAGAGGCAATATCTTAGCTTGAGTGGAGTAATGCCATGGTTGAAGAAATGAAAGCTCTCGAGAAAAATGGTACTTGGGAACTGGTGAATTTTCCAACTGTCAAGAAACCTATAGGATGCAAATGGGTGTTTACTATGAAGTGTAAAACAGATGGGTCGGTGGACAAATACAAGGCAAGACTGGTGGCCAAATGATACACTCAAACTTATGGTATTGATTACTAGGAGACCTTTGCTCCAGTGGCAAAGATGAACTCTGTAAGAGTTTTACTGTTTGTTGTAGCAAACAAAAATTAGCCTCTTTGGCAATTGGATGTGAAGAATGCGTTCTTATATGGGGACTTGCATGAGGAAGTATACATGTTATTACTTCTAGGGTTTCAAATTTGAAGAAGTGAAGGCAAGGTGTGTAAATTGAGAAAAAGCCTTGTATAGGTTGAAGCAATCTCCAAGAGCCTAGCTTGAAAGGTTCAGTGGGAGCCTAAAGAAGGTTGGGTACACCTAATCACAAGCTGACCACACTCTATTCAGCAAACATAGAAAGGAGGGCACTACAACAGTGATTATATTGTCATAACGGGTGATGATCATATCTCAACAGTGAGGTCACTCTGTTGAAATCATATCTCAGCAGTGAATTTGAAGTCAAAGATTTGGGAGCACTACGTTATTTTCTGGGAATTGAGGTTGTTAGATCAAGAAAAACATTTTTATTTCCTAGAGAAAATATATCTTGAAACTTTTGACATAAACTGGTTTGCTAGGAACTAGACCAGTTGAAACTCCTATAGAGGTGAACCATGGCCTAGATGATCAAGATGGTAGGCCATTGATTGATACAGATAAATACCAGAGATTGGTTGAGAAAGTTATCTACGTATCACTTACTAGACCTAATATTGCCTTTGCAATTGGAGTGGTAAGTCAGTTCATGCATGCACCACAAACTCCTCACTTAGAAGTAATATATAGGATCCTGAGATACTTGAAATCAGCTCCAGGGTGAGGTTTGCTATTCACCAGTCATGGACGTATAAGAGTTGAAGTTTACACTGATGCTAATTGAGCAGACTCTATCATTGATGGATGATCCACCTCTGGGTATTGTTCTTTAGTTGGAGGATACCTTGTAACCTGGAGAAGTAAGAAACAATCTGTTGTTGCTAGATCCAGTGTAGAAGCTGAATACGGGTCTATGGCTTATGAAGTGTGCGAAATGATTTGGTTGTGCCAACTACTACAAAAGCTTGGTCTTACTATATCGATACCAATGAGCCTATACTGTGACAACAAGGTTGCAATCAGTATAACCCATAATCCGGTACAGCATGACCATACCAAACATATAGAAGTTGATAGACACTTCATTAGAGAAAAAAATCTTGCAGGATTGGTGTGTACCCCATACGTAAGAACAAAACAACAACTTGCTAACATTCTTACCAAAGGAGTACTGAAAGTGCGACTTCATGAAATCATTAGCAAGCTGAGAATGTATAACATTCATGCTCTAGCTTGAGGGCGAGTGTTGGAATGTGAGGTGTAAGGGTACAGTTGTAATAACTATTTAAGTGCTTAAGGGGTATATGGATATTTTACTCATATAATCCACCTAATATAAAAGGGGGGGGGGTTATACGAGAGAATTAATCAATCTACGATCTCTCCCCTTCTTTCTCCATTCTCTTCTCCTTCTTGTTTTTCTCCCTTCTTTAAATTTCATCTGTACTAGATTTTCTTGTTCAATCAAATCATGTATTTCCTAAACTGTATAAATCTCCCACTTATGGGTAGTGGATTCCTTGTTGAGTATTTGCATCATTTCAAGTATCATGTAGACTATCCAAACTACCTATGATATAACTTCCAACTAGGCATCACTGGTTGGTAACTTAAAATAACAAATATGATAACTTAAAGAAATACAAACCCCTTAGGTCTAAGGACGAGCCTATAAATATGAACACTTATCTTGATAGTGATGTTTTACCAAGTATGCTCATAATGGATCCCTTTAGTGCATTTACATAATGCTCCCACGTGCAAGCTTAGAGTCTCACTCCAGTGATGAGATTACATCACTTCATCACATGCCAGCTCCACATGTAGCAACCTAACCCTATAAGTGATGTGTCCACATCACCCGTATCTGTAAAGTTTTAGGTCTACAAGACTGGATTATCAGTTCTTTCCACAAATTCCAATGTGTCTTACATCCTATTATGTTACCTGAGGACCACTTGTCTCATCTCATGAGATCAAACAATTACCTATATTAAGAAATAGACACATGTGATGATGGAATAAAAGGTTATTCATCAATTCAATAAACAAACAAATTTGTCTATAGATTATGTCAATGGCTTTGTCAGGATACAAATTTCCAACAAGTGCCATATGCAAATTTATTACCATCTTTACCAACTCAAAACCTCGTACCATCTCTATCAACTCTTCTTTGGATGCCTTTGAGAGCAACTCCTAAAGACTCATCCACAATCCAAAAAAAGGAATGGAGATAGTATCACTTTCCCCCAAACCTGTAGAGCTCCGGGGAAAAAAAGAGACACCAGTGAATCATCAATAAGAAAAAAAAGACAGACCCATAGCTCTTCCTCATCCATCCTCACCATTTGACACCATACCCCAATCTTCTCATCATGTAATCATGAAACTCCCAATCTAGGACAGTCTTGAGGTCCAAATGGGAATTAAAGTTCTAGGATCTTTGTACCTAGCATCTGTACTTATCAACTTTTCTTGACCCTTGAATCCTTATTTTTGACGCCCTTGGTTTGCAAGCATCATTAATTTGGATTGCATCAATAATCCCCAAAATCCAAACAGAAGATGGCTGGGATCTTGGATTACTTTTGTCTAAAAGAGAGCTATTCATTGTTGACCTCAGTATGCTACACCATACCTCCACTTCTCACCAATTTTGCTGATTGTATCAAGCTAACTGTCCCCTCTAACTTCTCCCTATCTTTTTGACCCATTTTACATGCTAGACATGTTAATTGTTGTTAAACATGAGAATGAAGTGTCTATATGATCATTTGAGGACAGTTAACATCCTAGCCAATTTTTAGATATGTATGTGTACATGCATGTATATGTTAGAGGGAGTAAATATCTGGTCCAGGATTTGGTATCCATGACACCAGGGGATGTCATATGGAATAAAATGGGCAGGAATTTGAAATTTTATCCAACTTCCACCCATTTTATTCCATATGACGTCCCCTGGTGTCCTGGACACCAAATCCTGGACAGAACCTTTATTTCATATGTTAAAACCGGAGTATTGATAATACCTAGATGATTACAATGAGCCGTTCAATGCTTTAAATAGAGAGTATTAGAGTTTGAGATAAAAATAGAAATACATCAATTATAATCTAATCCGTTTCTAGGTGGCTTGTCTAGATTTCTTCACTAGACAACCTTTCCTATTTTGGTCACTAGTAAGGATAACGTGGCAGATCCAGATTGTCCCTCGGATAGGGAACACTCTGGATTGGCCATGTGCTCAGTGCCTGGGTCTACATCAGCTTCCTATCACACTGTGTATGAGACTCTTCCTCTTGTAGTGCTATCCAGTGAATTAATTTAAAACTTCCTACAGGAGAGATTTCTGTTACAATGTGGAGAGGGCTATTGGCTGAAACTTGACACATGACTAGAGGATGATGAGAGAACATGTGGAGCCCTTTTGGGATGCCAATTCAGCTGTCACATGTAAGATTCTCAGGTCATCCATAAATATCATATATGGTTGAACAACATTCATGTCAAACTTGTAGCTGTTGTTTTTCTTGGCTGTTCTATTTGGGCCCTCATTTGTGTGGGATTGTATTTCTCATGCAGTGTCACCTGTTGTCCTTGGGTCTTTTTTTCCTTTCATAAAATTTACTTTACCTGATCTAAAAACATGGCATGAGAGCATTTGATAGTTTAGATCTCAAATATAGAAATGAAAAATAATAAATTAGTTGCAAGTATCTTTTTGTGGGTTAAAAAGGGGTGGTTAATAGGTTTGCAAGTGAGATGGGTTTTGAACTTAGGTCCATGGTATTAGTACGTAGAGACTTTACCAACTTACCAACCTGCCATATTCCTTATAATTGCAAATATGTCTCATTATTTATACATTCCTGATTTACATCACAGTATAATTGCGTATACATACCATGTACGGGGATTGATCATATAGAAATCTGCAGCATTCCAGTTGCATGCCTTGAGGTTGGGAAATTCTAGATTTTGACTAATGAGGATTTGAGTATTACCTGCTAACCTACACATCTGTGAAATAAGATTCACATAGTCTCTTTGTATGATCATTATGTATTGGTGAATTAGGTGATTGACTATATATGTCAATTGCTCAATCTCTCAAGACTCTGGCTAAGGGACCTGCTCTGACACATTGTCTTCTCAACATAAAAGGTTCTTTTCTTTGTATGATGATGTTAGTTGTTTTAAGCAGTCAGCCATGACCATGGTTTCCAATGTCTGGAAATGTCTTATCTGTCATCCTGACATATGTCCATGTCGACCAGGACCGACATGAAACATTACATACACTGATATGAAACATTAATTAAATTATAAAACTTCAATTTTTTGGTCAACATGATGTACTTTGTCGACATTTCAAGAAAATATTCCTCTTTCGTAGTGTATTATTGCATTGTGTCGATATGCTCAAAAAGCATATGAAAAATGATAAACTAAGTGAAATAATGGAAAAGGAGAAGAGAAGAAAAAATAAGAGGAAGAGAATTTACTTTTTCATTTATTTATTTTTTCTTTATGAGAAATCTACTTGTTCTTTTATCTTTATCCAGTTAGATCATAATCTGTTTATCAATCATTATGTATGAAAATCCTAATGGTAGCATGTATTTATTGAGATTATTATAATACTAGTATATTATGCATTAAAATAAGCTATGGTTATGCATTAAAGTAAGTTTTCATTTCTAATGAATCTATTTGTTTCCTTATGTTTATGCAGTTAGAATAGAATATGTCTCCTAAGTTTTCATGATATTTACAATATTTTTTTCCAACATTTTTGACACATGTCTTATTTTGGCCCTACTGACTTTCCACCGACACCGACATTTTAAACCTTGGTCATGGCCCAACATGGGATGATAGAAATAAACTTCACCTCAGCTTAGAAATTGTAATGATATTTCTCATCTAAATTTCTTTGAATAAGTATTGGGACGTTGTAATCTTCTTTTTCATCCTGTCATTCTGTAATGTCATTTCTAGCTATCTAAAATCTTTGTTTTTGTTTAATTGCGCAGCTGTGGTCTCAAAATATGCAAGACCTTGGAATTTGTGAAGAAATTGACTGCAAGTATGGTTTTAACATACCTGATGTCGATCTAACATTCCAAAACTATGAAGAACTTTTTGTGGGTGATCAAGATCTAACTAGGTCACTGTTTAATGAAAAAGATATGGCTTGCTCATCCATGGAGAAGGATGTATCCTTTGAGAAATCAGATAATGGCTTCACAAGAGCAATTGAGGTTAAATTAGTCTCTTGTTTCTCAACATGCTGTGCAATTTTGAGAATTTCTCTTCATTTTGTGAAAATCTTGCCTGAATCGTTACACTTACTGTAGATTTTAGTCTAATCTTTCGCATAGATTATTATAATGTTACAAAGTCAACTGAGATATGAAGGTTACTTTTAGTTGTGTTATTTTCTCTACCAAACCGTTCATTGCTAAATTTGCAATCTTGCTACTTAATTTAATATAGCAATTCTGCATCAGATGGTTATGTTCATAACTTGAAACATAAGGTTCTTTGTAATTTTTTTTTATATGTGCTGCAATTTTAGGGTTTTTTTATGTGAATCACGATCTAATTTTGTAGCATCATTTACTTTTGATGGTGGTTGTTCTAATATTGTCATCAATTTATTTTTGCAAATAGTTTTGTTTCTCAGTCACTTCTGTGCTAACCTATTCCTTGGAGATCACATAGAACATAAAAACAACACTCATAATTTTTTCTCTGATTGTTCCTTTTCTGACTACTAGTGTAAGGACACATAGGAACAAGCTTGTTTTAGTTCTGTCAAGTTGGTGCTATAGGCATCAACTTGCTGTCATAAATGATGAAATATTTATACTGTATGGTATGGTATAGTATAGTATGATATATAATACAACCAATGCCAATGACAATAATACACATGCATCTCAACACTCCCCCTCAAGCTGGTGAATAGATATTCAGCATTCCCAGCTTGTTCACCAGATAAGAAAACTGAGCCCCGCTAAATCCTTTTGTAAACACATTTGCAAGTTGGTGTTTTGTTTGAATAAAAGGTATGCATATGCAGCTTGACTTAAGATGATCCTTAATAAAATGCTGATATATTTCCACATACTTGGTTCTATCATGCTACATTGGAGTAAGTGCAATGCTGATGGCAGTCTTATTGTCACAAAAGAGACTCATAGGTCCTTTTACCGGAAAGCCAAGCTCAACCAGTAACATTTTCAGCCATAGGAGCTCACATATTCAATGTGCCATAGATCTAAATTCAGTTCCTGCATTTGATTTTACAACCACTGACTGTTTCTTCCTACGCCATGTGACAAGGTTACCCCAAACAAATGAACGATAAATAGAAGTAGATCTACGATTTGTCAAAGATCCAGCCCAATCAACATCAGTGTACACTACTACTA
>JAOXJP010229725.1:0-10899 GCA_025762735.1 Platanus orientalis | reverse complement strand
TGGCTTCCTTGAGGTAGCTTGCACTTGAGACTTGGGTTTCTTCCATGATGCTTGAGTCTCTTTTGGCATGGTCATTCTGGCTTTGAATCTATCTTCTTGGTGATTTTCTGGACTATAACACTTGGACTTATATACGCATACAATTTACATCATGAAGTCCTATACACATGACCACTACATGTACATACTTTGTTTTGTGCATAGACATTGACAATACATAGACCTAACACTGTCATCAAGTAGAATGTAATGGAGGGCATCCCAATCTCCCCTATGGGTAAATGAAAAGTACAGTTCACTAGTGACCACTTCTCCGCCAATGCTGTCATAAGTGCTTAGTCTGCCTTCAACATGAGTAGGGTAAGCAATGGCCTAAAACCCATCCCAGTCACCTGCGCCTAGACCTTGGAGCACATGCACTCCCACAAGGCCTTGACCCTGAACCAGGATCCATGCCTCTCAACTTTAACCCTAACCTGTGCACAAAAACACACAACAAACATGTTAAAGAATGTTTAAATAAAAGGAAATAACAAAAAATGCAATTTTTGGTCTCAGGCGTAATGCTTGAATTTTTCCCAATGCCTAAATTTTCAATGCCTATTTTTTGATTGGCTGAAAATTCAGGCGTTACGCTTGTAATTTAGCTTCAAGCATTAAGGCATTTCAAAATCACTTTTAAACTACCTAGAAACCTCTCTAAACTACTTAAACAAGTTCTAAACATAAAATGAGCAAAAGATCATTCAATTTTATCATCTAAACATTGAGATTTTTGCAAATTCAAAAACTTTTAAAACAAATGTAAAGTTTAAAAAAAAATTCATGGAACTTCAAATAAAGAACTCTAGAAAAGATTGAAAAGCTTGTTTAAAATCAATGGAAATCACATAGCAATTGAAAGAGTGACGAAGATCTTACCCCATCCACCACCAGATTCTTCCATAACGCGATCTCTTATGCCAAGAGAAGGGGGAAGTGTCACGATGATCCACCTTAGGCCATTGTTGAGTTTAAGTTTTGAATATTTTTGAGTTTGGAAGATTAAGGGAATTCTCTTGGGAGGCTCTCTCTCAGTCTATAACTATTCAAATGAAAATGTTAAAGAAATGACAAAGATAGGTTCATGGGCCTTTTAAATCTTGTAACCGCCCCCAACATAGTGAAATTTAGGCATCAGGCTTATTTTTGCCGAACTTTGCCTTTAACTGTGAAATCTTAATTTTGAACTTCTTCTCATTCTTGTTGTCAAGACATGGATCAAAGACTCATATCTTTGGATTTATACCCGTCAGCCTCCATAAATTTTGCAAATGTCCTAATTGCACTTTCCCCGGAGGAGGGAGAAATTTGGGTTTAACAAAGCCGACTCGGAGCCACTTTGACATTGGCATACATCAACTTGGATTGGCCTCTTTTAGAAGCAACCATCTCATTTGGGGACCTTTCATACATGGTTTTCTGCTTTAGAGAACAAGAGCTAAGCATCCCCAAAGTTGCCTTGCCTAAAGAAGCCCCAGGGGAATATGTACACTGTCCTTTCAACCTCTTACTAGAAAAGAGTTGGAAGAAGATCGACGACTTTTCAAACCCAATCCAATTTAGAGCATTTACATTGGTTTCCTTGGGGAACCTTTTGCTATCAAATAGTCGTTATCACATCAACGGTGTTTATGACATCCTAGGGCAACATCTACAGAAGAAGACCCTAGCCCCCATGATCATATCTGAGACTTTCCAATATCTCGCATTGTGCCTGATAGTGACGAGGTCAACTATATGGTTGATCAGCTTTCTTGCAAGCTTAGCTACGGGAACATGTGACCATCCTGCCACCTTTTCCCCACTCACATACCTCATAATTTTACTCTCGCACAATCGCATGTCAACACTCGATCTCTTCTGGTCCAGGTCATGACATCAATGCTAAAAGAAAGCTCACCCACATCAGTAGTTTCTCCCTTATTCTGATCATGCCATTATTTACAAACTTGGAAATATTGGTTAATTATGGATGAGGCCTGCCCCCTCCATCCCCTTCCAAAATCTCTAAAATTGTTTTAAAGTAATCCTAAAGGAGGGGTGAATAGAATTTCTTAGTTAATTTACCTCATTTTAGTTTTATCTTGTGGTTGTTATTAATCATTTTTTAACTTAACCCAATTGTGTGTGTGCTCCAATGTGTCTACTCAAGTGTAATGTCAAATATATGCTATTCAAGAGTAGTAGAGAGCATCCAAGTAAAGAGACAAGAAATCACATAATAGAAACCACAACAAGAGATTTATAGTGGTTTGGCACTCAAGGCTACGGCCACTCTTCTAAAGCTCGTTGTTGAGCTTAGGTATATTTCATTTAGGGACTATTATAACCTAGGTCAATATACAAACCTAACTTGCTCACAAGTAAGCTAAACAACAACACTCGGTGTCTCCGATGAGTGTATAATACTTCCAGTGTCTCCGACGGAGGTAGTCAAGCTTCTGGTGTCTCCGACGGAAACAAAACAAGAACAACAATGAGTATGAATGCAAAGTCAAGTAAATATTACCACAAGTTGGTTGATGTTACTAGTTGTACAAAGTGGGATGCTCCTTGTTGAGCTAGTATGCCTTAGCTAACTACAAGCTCCAAGTACTTAGCTCTAGTACTCCTTGAGCTCAGCCAAATGTGAGTTTCCTCTAGGGAAACTCACAACAACTTTTCCTCAATAGTAGTAGAGTAGTGCTCAAGAGGAGAGAATACAATGAAGTACGCTAACTACTCAAGCTCAAAAACAATGGGTAATGGAGTTTTTCACAGTGGGGAAAGCTCTCAAATAGTATGCCTCTTAGCTCTCTCTAAAAAAGACTTGGAGTGTTGGAGATACTTTATCCTAAAGGAAAAAAGATGCCTTTTAGAGTGATGAAGAGCACCCATGGCCTTTGGATTGGAATATTTTATAAAGGAGAACATTTTGGTCCTTATATTTCGTGTTTAAAAATATATTCCAAAATTACCCTCGAAACCGATTGATTGATCTGTAATCGATTTGGCTCGAAATCAATTTCAGAACAGGCAATCGATTTCAGCTCTTAAACTCACAATCAATTGCATGATCTGAAATTGATTTCGAGTTTGGATAATTTTCCCAAAACTCATATTGAAATCAATATTAGGCTATGGATTTTGGCCTCAGGAGTCTCAGTTTATGTCTAAACTTATACTCAAAACCGATTGTGTGATCCACAATTGATTTTACCGAAATCGATTGCGTGATCTGCAATCTATTTTGACTCCCAGATTTTGAATTTTAATTTTGGCCATTTAAGGGGGGTCTATCCTTGGGTCTTTTGGTTTGAGTTATATGAGAGACCTAAACCCATGTCTAGGTTCCTTTTAAGGAATTAAGAATGATATGCATGCATGCTTTATACCTTCCTTGGGGTTCCAACTCCGAGGTAGTCTTTGATTTTCTCTTTAGGTCCTTGGTCCTTTTTGTCTTCATGTCTTGAACTTATGAGATCATAGGACATTTACAAGACACATACCACTACCCAATTGACCATGGGATTGACATACATCAACAATATCCCCCTTGTCAATTCCATGGCAAAATCCAAATACACTGAGATATACAATATACTTGGTTCCCAACAAACCAAATCCATGAACTCAAAAACAACACCAGAGTAGACATTTAGGTCAATATCTTGGTCTTCATCACTTATGTTTTAAATCAATAAATCTTGCAACCAAAATCACAAAACAATAACCTTCCTTATGCTAAAAGAATAAGATAAGAGCAATATACTTTTAGAAAAGCAATCATGAGATACAATGTGTAATGTTCAACAAGTTACATGTATTTACTTGTTTTTGCTTGATTTATACTCCCCCTATTTTAGTGCTCTCACTAAAGTTTGTAGAGTCTCATAAACTCTCTCACCCTATGTCTCCTCCTATGTGTAAAGTATCTTCCCCTCACTCTCACACCATAAACCTCATGTGGATTTGACTAACTCTCCCCCTTTTTAGCAAGAATTGACAAGTAAGTGAAATATGCACACAATAAGCTAAAGATAGAAGAGAAAATGGGCATACTAAGATATTTCATTGGATAAGCAAAAGTGATGCCCATAGAGCTACAAAGCCTACTAGGGGACTCCCTCTAGGGACAAGAAGGGAAACATAAATCTCTAACATAAAGCCCTTATAGGGCATGAACATCTATACAAAATCAATAAATGATAAGACATGCCCCTTGGGTAAAATGTGTTGAAACCAAGAGTCATTTAGAATCAGAGTCACTCTCACTAGCAACTACACCTCCAACACCATCAATAGCATCATCATCACTCTCACTCGACTACTCCTCCTCCTCATCATCATCATCATCATCATCATCGTCCACATCCTCATCATTTCCACCTCCTACAGCATCACTAGCTTCAACTGCTATCCCCTTATGCTTAGAATATGGATCCTCCCAGAATTGTGGTGCAGTTGCATCAAAGACCTCCTCACCTTTTGGCTCGTCATTGGAATTAGACTCACTAACAGACCCCAACATAATGGGATGGTATGGGTCTGCATTATAGCACGCCGCCAGTTGCCTCTAGTTGGAGACTAGGGTCTTCTGGTTCTTTAGAATCTTTGACACCTTTCGCACTAACTTATGTAATAAGCCCATCATAGTGGACTTGATGGAGGCAAACCGAGCCCTGGATGGCCCTAGTGTCAAGGTGGATAAGGCAGGGCCTGTAGTTGTAGTCTTCTCACTGAGACCCATCTTCCAGAGAGTCCCATGGCCCATGGCTCTCCCATCTTTGCATCCCTTAGGTGCCACTTTGAAAGGCACCTTTGCAGCTTACATGATCCTTATGACGAGAGTCGAATAAGGAAGACTGCACGTAGAATGTGTAGCTTCATAGGCCTAAATCATCATATAGGGAATGATGGCAAGCAAGTCGATCCTTTGGGAATCGAGGATGACATCTATCAAGTAGGAAGTGTCGTCTATGTGGATGCTCCTATTAGTGGTGGGAAGGATGTTGTAGGTAAAAATCCGATGAAGGACTTGGGCTATCGGCCTACAGTCCTTGTGAAGTAACTTCTCAGACCAGTTGACAAACTGGCTACAAAGTCTCTCTACTTTTTCCCCCTTCTATTCCATGGTGAGCTTGTGAATAGGAAAGGAAATGAGGTCTTGAGTGGCATGAGGAACCCTAAGGAGACATGAAAGGATCATCGGGCTAACCTGCAAAGGAACTCCACTAACGGTCGTCCAAAATGAGTTTTCCTTGTTGTTGATGTTAAAGAAGTTGGCATAGAAAATACGTACCTCTTCTTCCTAAACTGGTCCAGACACAAAGATGAGAGGTATCCACTCTCGCCCCTCTAAGATCTCTGTCAACCTCGTCGTCCAGAGAGTCTTGGGATCCATGGATCTCTCAGTGATGATGAAACATCATGAGAATATTCACTAGTAATGTTCCAGGCTAGTGGCATCATGATAGGGAGAGAATGATGCCACGTTCCTCTTTATGCAAGGACGGGGAGGAGACTCTACCATTAGTCGTTTCATGGGATTTCGAGAAGGATTCGACAAAGAAATGCCCTTTGAGGTAGTCTTTTTTGTGCATGGAGGCATGATCAGGTGTAGAAAATGATGAATTTTATAGGTGGAAGCAAGATCTTAGCGTAGGAAAGCTCTTGGGGACCAAACAACACGAACAAGTAGTGAAAATGAGGGAAAAACTCACTCAACACCTATTTGAATTCGCATGCAAATGTTTACCCAAAACCACCCTCACAATCAATTGTGTGATCCAAATATATGATCCACAATCGATTTGAGCTCAATCAATTGTAAACCATGAAACCAATTGTGACAATGGGTCTTAAGCATTTTTGCTCAATTCCTTGGAGTGGGGTCTCCCCACTCTCCACCATAGTGCTACCCAAGTTCCCTTTAACCCTTGACCTCTCCTATCACTACACCCATGACCTTAGAAACACCAAAATGGTTTCCCCAAATGGTGCACAATCCTATAGCGCTTTAAAGGTACTCAAACCACTTGGAAACAAGAGGTTTGGTTAAAATGTTTGTCAATTAATCTTTAGTCTTGACATAGTCCAAGGACACAACCTTTTCTTCCTCCAATTGACAGATGAAATGGTATCTAATGTCAATGTGTTTTATCCTCAACTGTTAAATAGGATTCTTAGAGATGTCAATGGCACTCTTATTGTTTACAAATAGACTCATGGTGCCTTGTACCAACTGGTAATCTCTTAGCATTTTTTTATCTATAAGAGTTGGGTGCATCCACTACCAGGTACAATATACTCAGCCTCGGCAGTTGACAGTGAGTTAGAGTTTTGTTTTTTGTTGTGCCAAGAAATAAGACTACTGCCTATGTAGAAGCAACCTCCACTCGTGCTCTTACGATCCACCACATCGCCAGCCCAGTCAGCATTTGAGTACCCTACAATCTCAAATGCAATGTTAAATGGGTATCATAACCTAAACTCTGTAGTCCCATGGACATAACAGATAATCCTCTTAGCTGCCTTGAAATATGATTTTTTGGGGGTAGCTTGATATCTAGCACACACACCTACACTAAAGGCAATGTCTGGTCTACTCGCAGTCAAGTAGAGAAAACTCTCAATAATGCTCCTATAGTAGGTGGAGTCAACCTCGGCTCCCTCAAGGTCTTTAGTGATCTTGTCATTTATGCTAATGGGGGGTGCTAGCAGGTTTGGATTCTTGCAATCCAAACTTGGAGACTAGGTTTCTTGTAAACTTGGTTTAGCTCAAGAAGATGTCATCATTTGTTTGTTTCATCTGAAGACCTAAGAAGAACCTTAGTTCTCCTTCCATACTCATCTCAATTTCTGATTTCATTGTTTGGGCAAAACCCTGAGACATCTCCTTACTCGTAGACATAAAAATGATATCATCTACACATATCTGAGCAATGAGTATGTGACCATTTTGCTTCTTAATGAAGAGTGTTTTGTCAACACTTCCTCAATCAAAAATGGTGATCAAGAAGAAATATAGTGAGTCTTTCATACTAAGCTCTTAGAGGTTGTTTGAGACCATACAATGCCTTCTTGAGTCTGTAAACATAGTTTAGAAAGTAAGGATCCATAAATACCTCCAATTACTCGATGTATACTTCTTCTTAGAGAATTCTATTTAGGAATGCACTCTTGACATCCATTTGAAATAGCTTGAATTTCAAACAACATGCTATGGATAAGAGAATCCTAATGAACTCTAACCTTACAACAGGGGAAAATGTCTCCTCAAAGTCAATGTCTTCTATCCAAGCATATCCCTTTGCAACTAACCTCGCTTTGTTCCTCGTTACTGTACCATGTTCATCATGTTTGTTCTTAAAGATCCATTTAGTACCGTTGACATTCTTATCAGTAGGCCTTCCGATGAGAAACTATACATCATTCCTTTGGAATTGATTTAGTTCTTCTTGCATGGCTAAAATCCAATTCAGATCATTTAGAACCTCCTTATCACGTTTTGGCTCTATCTTGGATGTGAAGCAAAAGTGACTAAAGATGTTTTCTATTTGTCTCCTAGTCTTCACTCCAATGTTTGTATCACCAATAATGTCTTCACGTGACAACCATTTGGTGAGCCTCTTATTCTTGGGTTGAAATTGAATTTCTTTAACTTCATCCTCGGAACTAGATTGAGAAGAGTGCTCTCCTTAATCCTCTTAGGATTTTTCAATTTCTACTTGATATGAGCTTTTATTCTCATTGTCAAACAACACCACTGGCAAGTTTCCTTGCTCATATGTTGCCTCAAAGTCATCTACCACTACATTTCCTTAGACAAGCATTGAGATGTTCTTCCTCTTATCTTCTTAAAGCTCCTTGATTGTTTAAGATAATCATGGGACTTCCTTATGAGTTAAAAAGAGTCAAGTTGAAAGCCTTGTTTCTCTCATTTAGAGTTTTAACTTGGTCCTCCAACTCTTGGATGAGAGAATCATCACTATGGGACTCATCATTTTCTTTTTTTAAGGTTTTGAGTTTCTCCTCAAGGTCAAGAACCTTGTTGGACAATTTTTTATTGCCCTCATGGAGTCTTCTCTTTTCATGCTTCCTATTATCATTTTCTATGCCTAGAAATAGTCTAGAGTCATTGAGCATCATCTCTAATTTCATAATTTTTAGGCTCATCTCCTCGTCACATAGGAGCAAGTAATTTTTCTTGAAAAAATCTTTCTCCTTTTCACTTTACGAAGAAGACTCTTGTCTAAGAGTGGAGATAGTGTCTTCAAGGAACTTTGACTTTTTAGTCAACTCAATGATTTTCCTCTTGAGTTACTTATTCTTCTTTCCCAACCCAACACTTTGTACAAAAAGGTCATCAAATGTCTCTTGTGCATCATAAATCTCCTCATCTTCTTCATACTCTCCCTCATCTTCACTTGAGTCACTTGTTTAAAAAAATGAGCTCATAGGACTACCAAACGCCATAAGGCATTGGTCTCTTGTGAGGGAGCTTCTACACTACTTTAGGACTTATGTTCCGAAGTCTCACACTCATCATCCCATGTGACAGCCATAGATTTTTCTTTTGACTTGTACTTTTTCTTCTTATTGTCACAATCCTCGACAATATGCCCCATTCCTTTTCACTCATAGAAAATGGGAGGTTCTTTAGAGAAGTACTTTTTGTTGCCTAAGTAGGACTTTCTCATTTGTTTGTTCTTGGAGTAATCCTTAATATTTCTCTGAAAGAACTTCTTGAACCTCTTAGCAATAAAAGTCAAATCATCATCTGAATCTCATTTGATTCGGAGAGTTCTTCTACCTTAAGGGTAATGCCATTCTTTTTGGTAGGTTCCTTAATGGTTGCTTCAAAAGTTTGAAGTGAGCCAATCAACTCTTCTAGTTTCACGACTTTTAGGTCTTTGTTTTCTTCTATGGTAGTCACCTTAAGCTTAAACATTTTTGGGAGGACTTAATTATTTTCTTAACCACCTTAGACTTGGGGATGTCCTCACCTAGACTCCTCATAACATTCACCAACTTTGACAACTTGGCATTGAATTGAGAGATTTCTTCATCATCCTCCATCCTAAGAGCTTCAAGTTATGATGTGTACATTTGAAGCTTTGACATCTTTACAACGCTTGGACCCTCATGGATAACAAACAGAAGCTTCCACGCTTCCTTTGCCATCTTGAGATGAGCTATCCTCCTAAAATAGGCCACTTACTATGACATTCAATGCCCTAAAGTTGAACTTGTGAGCATTTGCCTCGATGGGGGTCTACTCACTTCTTGGTTTGTTGGGTTATGTATAGCCATCGATAATTATACTCCATACCCTTGGGTAATAGGCATTTAAAAATATCTCCATTCGAGATTTTCAATTGTCATAGTTTGTTCTATTAAAAAAATGGAGGGGTGTTAATGGACATACCATTGTCTTCTCTAGCCATCTAGGATTTTTGCTAGGACCTTATTCGACATGTTAAGCCCTATGTGAGTAACCTAGGATTTGATACCAATTGGAATTGCTCTAAAGTAATCATATAGGGGGGGTTGAATATGATTTCATAATTAATTTACCCATTTTTCAATTTTATATTGTGGTTGATTTTAATCCTCTTTAACTTAGCCTAATTGTGTATGAGTGCCTTAATGTGTCTACTCAAGTATTATGTCAAATATGTGTTATGTAAGAGTAGTAAAGAACATTTAAGTAAAGTGACAAGCAATCACACAAACAAACCACAACAAGAGATTTATAGTGGTTCGGCACTCAGGCTTATGTCTACTCTTCTAAAGTTTACTACCGAGCTTAGGTATATTTCATTTCGGTACTAATACAACCTAGGTCAATAAACAAACCTAACTACTTGCTCACAAGCAAGTTAAACAACAACACTTGGTGTCTCTAACGAGTGTGTACTACTTCCTATGTCTCCAGCGGAAGCAAAGCAAGACCAATAGTAAATATGAATACAAATAAATATAAATACAAATGAATGCAAAGTCAAGCAAATATTACAACAAGTTGGTTGATGTTGCCAGTTGCACAAAGTGGGGTGCTCCTTGTTGATCTAGTATGTCTTAGCTATCTACAACATCCAAGTACTTGGCTCTAGTGCTCCTTGAACTCAGCCAAATGTGAGTTTTCTCAAGGGAAAGTGCTCACCATAACTTCTCTTCAATAGTAGTAGAGTGATATGCAAAAGGAGAGAAAGAGAGAGAATATAGTGAAGTGTGCTAGCTACGCACCCATGGCCTTTGGATTGGAATATTTTATAAAGGGTAACATTTTTTAGCCTTGGATTTGAAAAACAGAGTTTAAATTTCAAAAAATTCTCCTTGAATTTTGTGTTTAAAAATATTCCAAAATTACTCTCGTAACCTAATTGCTTGATCCGCAATCAATTATGGCTAGTAATCGATTTCGGATCTCGTAATCAATTATGGCCCTTACTTAGACTCGCAATCAATTACTTGATCCTAAATTGATTTCTAGTCTGGGAAATTTCTCAAAATTATATGGAAATCGATTACGACATATGACTTTTGGCCTCGTCTTATTCTGTGTCCAACATTTCACTCGCAGTCGATTGCATGATCCGCAATTGATTACGACTCCGAGTTTCTAAATTTTTATTTGGGCACTTTAAGGGGTTTGTCCTTGGTCTTTTGGCTTGGGCTTCTATGAGAGACATAACACCATGTCTAGGTTAATTTTAAGGTATTAAAATGATATGCAAGCATGCTTTATACTTTTCTTGGTGTACCAACTCCGAGGTAGTTTCCAATCTAATCTTTGGGTCTTTGGTCCTTCTTATCTTCATGTCTTGAACTTGTGAGATTATAGGACACTTACAAGATACATACCACTACCCA
>JAOXJP010229724.1:0-24878 GCA_025762735.1 Platanus orientalis | reverse complement strand
AAAAAATTATAAGCAAATTAAATGACATTGATGTGAATGGATTAATGTCATGCGCTAAAATTTGTAGCCGTATAGGTATGGGTTTTGGGGCGTGACATTTAATCCAATGGACATAGATTATTTTTGTTCATTATATAAGGGTTTGAGCATCCATTGAGCAAGACATGGTTCTTAGAAAAATCTCATACATTTGAAAATCTCATTGTGTTCATTGTGGTAGATTTTGATAAACTTAGTTTTCTAAATCTCTCTCCATGCTTAGAGAGGTAAATCAATACCCAGACCATTCTATTGCCACCTCTCAAACTTGCTAAGGCATACCTTTTGAAGGAAGGCTATAGGGGTTATCCAAAAGGAAAACCAAGAAGAGATTGAGTGGGATTGTATGTCATATCTAGCTATAGATAGAGCAGCCCACCAAAGTCAGTTTTACAAACTTAAAGAGCTATCAAGAAGATTTAGGGAGCACTAGTCACATTTTTCTCAAGGATGAGCAACCCCATCGTGTGATCAAGGCAACATCAACCTACTAAAGAGTTAATTCTTGCATTTTACTTTTATTAAAGTATTAAGACCTCTCCCACTGGAGACACCGGGAGAATTAGCACTACTGTCGGAGACACTGGTAGTGTAGACCCCTAACTCTTTCTCCAGAGACACCGGAAGAGTAAACTATAGACCACGCCCGCCGGAGACACCGGGTGAAGCTTGCTCAGCAAGTAAACTAGGCTCTTTGATAATTTTAGCCTTGATTGTAATAGTGTCAATCTTAATAAAATTATTTAGCTCAGTGGTGAGCTTTTGAGAGTGGATGTAGGCCGGTGTGCTGAACCACTATCTATCTCGTGTACTTTGTGTTTATTTGTGGTTGGTTATACATTCTCCATCTATTTTGTCAAAAATTGCACACATTGATTCATCACACTTGACAGACAATTGAGCACACTCTTACACAAGACCACAATCTAATTACAATTAAATATTGAGACTATCTTGAATAAATTAAACATCAATTTAACTTGGGGTAATTAAAAAGAATTTTAAAATAACCTATTCACCCCCTCCTCTAGGATCTCAACAAAGGAATTACAAGTTCATCTTTATCTTGTTACCTTACTTATTTTACCTTTGTGAGCTCGAAAATAGGCATGAATCGTTCAAGATGACTTGCTTGTTCACGGATTGAACTTCTTGGAGACTTCTTGGGGCTCAAGAATGTTCTTCATGTAGTTTGTACCCAAGAACCTCCTAAACTCTATCATGATTTCACACATGACGTAGTCTATACAATGCATGTATTTTGAAGTTCGTGGAATTTACAATTTTTACATTAACAATGTAAAGTAAAGTAGTTACTACGCAAGTACACCATCCAAAAATATCCATATGTCCCATTTCATAAAGAGTCCTAAAAACCGAAGAGATAAATCACATGTAGGGAACAAATACCATGTACAATGAAGATGCTTAACCCAATTCTAATTACATATAGGGTGTTCATGAATGAAAAATATTTTTATACCAAATATCCAAAATGCTTCAAAATTCATGTAGAAGTCTAGATAAGATGCTTCATGAAACCATCAATGTAAATAATGCTAAGAACAAAATGCTCATGGGACCAAAAGCTCCCAATGCATGCAAAGCCTAATATAGTACATCAAAATTCCAAGATTCAAACATGGGAATCAATAAAATTAACATAAATCAACATGGATTAACAAAAGGTAAAGGAATCCACCAAGGTAAGCAATAGAATTATGTAAAGAATCCAAAAGACATGTAAATCATGAAAAATTAATCATATGACAATTCAACAAATAGGTAAAAGAAAAGAAATTAGGAATTCTAAAGGAAAATCAAAAGGTAAACCAAGATACACCACATAAAACCTTCTAAATCATCCAAATCATATGATTCAAACTCTAAAACCTTTTCAAATAGAGTAGATATTATCAAACTCACTCAACAATTACACTAATATCAAGTGACTAGCTCCATTTTCCAATATCTCATGAAAATAGCATAGTAAAACATTCCTAACATGCCCAAATCAAGGGAACTAAATTCCAACCCAAGGAAGTAAACATTTTCATGAAGATTAGATGTAATCCCACCATATCAAAGCTTATATTCTACTAATCTAAGATTCTCGGAGGAGAAAGTGTGCATAAATTGCATATCCACTTACCAAATCAATTTCATAGAGATTGAACCCATAAATCTTTAATTACTGAATGGAAATCATACTTCTATAAACCTAAAAGAAAAAGTGTATGTATAAAATATGTATCCACTCATCAATAGCTTCAAATATTTAGTTTTCAAGATCCACAAGTTGCTTCCCTTTTGATGTTCTCCCTTCCTTTAAGAATAAACAACAATTTTTATGGTTAAAATACATAAACAAAAGGTAAGAAGTTGTAATTAAGTCTTAATCTATTTTAAAATTTAGGCTTTATCAACTTACCAATTTACTTAGAGAATAAAATCCTCCCTCTTATTTTTTTTTCTCTCTCTTCCTTTTTATGTTCTAAATGGCCTTTTAGACTCAAATGAGGTCGTAAAGTGGTTATATTTTTTCACAATTGAGATCTCCACATGTGGGGATCAAATCAAAGTATGCCACTTCATTTCGTACTTGGTATATATATATATATAGATTTTCAGGTTTTTATTGATCACAAAATTTGTGATCGATCACACTCATGATCAGTCAAAGATCTTGTGACCCGTCACGCTCGTGACCGGTTAGAGATCTTGTGATCGATTACACTTGTGACCAGTCAAGGCATTCCGTGATCGGTCACAAATTCTGCAGAGCCTCTTCTAAGCAAAAACCCAAGAGCTATGATCCTTGCTCTTGATTGGTCAGGCTCATGACAAGTCAAGGATGTTGTGATTGGTCACACTCATGACCTGTTAGAGATCTTGTGATCAGTCATGGATGGTATCTTCTGAATTTTTTCAAAACTTACGCTTCCCGGGAAAACAACCATAACTTTTTCTAGAAAACTTTGATTTGTTCACTGTTGGTTATATTGGAAAGTAGATTCTTAGATCTTTCTAATGTTATATTATTTGCACTCTAATTCTTTCAGGATTGGTATAGGTTTGCCTATGTAGTGACCCCAATTACGCTCTTGGAATAACTTTAAAAGTTGACAAGTTCATGACTTATCTTTATTTTCTTTACTTCTAATTCATTATGTTGGGTCCCAAACACTAGAATGAATTTTTTTAAATGTTTCAAGGAAATTTTACACTTATATATGCTTAATTACATTTTTACCCTTCTAATGCATTACAAGGTATTATAGCATATGTAGTTTTGGCCCAATCTGGTGAGTTTTTCATGCACCTTCATGAACTTTGACCATTGCATTTTTTATTTAATCAAAGGCTAGGCATCTTAACAACATTCCATCCATAGAGATCTTATATAGTTGGTCACCTCTTAAGGTAAATGTGGGTGCTCATCTTCTAATTTTGGCCCTTTTGACTGGATCTTTTGGTTCCCTTTAGTCTAAAAAGAACTTAACAAAAAGAATTTTCCAATCTTCTTCTTTGTCTGCTGATAACTGGGTGGTTTGAATTCCTTGGCCGTATTTTGATACATAAACTTACTCATATTCATTTTCTTGGTGAAGTGTAGGTATAACCATTTGTTCCCTATGTGTATAATGATTTATTTATCTTTGGGATGACATAGGTTGTTGCCAATATTGATAAACCACCAGCCTGTGCATTTGTCCATATCTTAACATGTTGTAGAGTAAACCCTTAGAAGAGTTTCATCAACTCTTTAGCCTGATTGTAATATAGCATAAGGCTGGACATTTTGACATCATCTTCTCCATTGAGTTGTTTGATGTAGTTCCAAATCTCTATATATGATAATGTCATCTATTGAAATTTCTAAAGAGATTTCCAATCCTGCTATCAAGGCTTCATATTTAACCTCATTGTTTGAACACCCTTTGGTAAGCTATAAATAGTATAACATAATTTGTCTATTTAGGGAGATGAAGACTATACCAATACTGGATTCTTTTCTTTTTACATCTTTGAATCGTGTTCCATTAGGACTTCTGCTAGCCCAGTCAAAGTAAATTTCCTAGGAACTTTGGAGTGTTACTTTCATTACATGTTCATTCAGGAATTCTTAATATAGAGCTGAGTCAACAGGCATGGGATATGTAGCCAAGAAGTCGTCTAATGCTAATCCATTTATAGCCTATTAGGGAATGTAATAGATATCAAACTCTAACAAGAGAACTATCCACTTGGCAAATCTGCCTTGAACTATTTGCCAATTCATGATGTACTTGAGGGGGGTCCACCCTTAAAATACGGTGCACCTTTAATGTGAGGAGATAGTGTCACAATTTCTGAGTGACGAATATGAATGCAAGACATGTCTTCTCAATTGGAGAGTAGTTACTTTCAGGCCCTACCAAACTCCTACTCAGGTAATAAAGAGTTATTTCTTTTCATTCATGATTGTTTAATGCTCCAAAGAAAGAATCTAATGTCACAGTATATAAAATCAATGGATTCCCTGGATGCTCCTAAATCCTTTAAGGTTATTTGGGGGAGGCATATTCCTAATAGCTTTGATTTTAAGAAGGTCTGTAACACCCCGCAATGCTCATGAAGGGAAAAAATGTTAATTACCATATATAGGGGTAAAAATGTCATTCTACATACTTTAGAAAGTCTATTGTGGTGTTTATAACCCAATTGGATGAATTAGAAGTGAGGAAACAATGGTAAGTCATAAAGTTGACAAAATTTTAAAGCTATCCCCAAAAACGTATTTGAAGTAACTTCATAGGTAAACTAGTACCAATCCCATATGAATCTACTTATAAAATATACATCATTGGAAATCTCTAGTGTCTACTTTCCAATGCAATAAGCAGTGTGCATATAAGAGTTTCCTATAGAAAGTTATGATAGTTTTTGTATAAGGTGTCTAAGTAGGAAAATGGCCAATTCAGAAAAACCAACAGCTCATGCACCATGCCCATGACGAATCACCGTGTGATAGATCACCAACCCTGCAATGGGACACCACATGATCGGTCACCAACCCCGTAATAGGTCACCACGTGATCGGTCACCAACCCCGTAATCGGTCACCACATGATAGATCACCAACCCCATAATGGGTCACCATGTGATAGGTCACCAATTTTGGTGATTAGTCATCACGGTTCTAGATTATTTTCGGGATTCATGTCATATGTGATTTTGATTCAAAATTGTATGTGACCCACCTGGGATAACCCTAAACCCTATTTTTGCTTCTTTTATGATTTTTTATTATAAAATGAGGGAAAATTAGAGAGAGGGAGAAATTTTGGGAATTTTGATTAAAAAAAAATGAGAACTCTCCTTCTCCGAGAGCAAGGTGAGCCTCTAATGCTTAAATCTATGTTTGTTTACTATTTTTTATATAATTTCTAATTGGTTTATGGATTCTAACCATAAAGCTATGTTTTAATTTTAGGAAAAGAAGATTGTTCAAGGGGAGAAGAAGTCCTACTTGAGGATCTCCTTGCTTAAAATGATTTAAAACTTATTGTAAGTAGTTATACAAGACTAACACTATTTTTGTTTGTCTATTTTATAGGTTCTTAAATATCTTGTATTTGTAAAACTTGCTTGTATGGATGTCTTCTCACATATCGTAAAGCCCATCGCTAGGATCTTAGAAATCCTTACCTATTGTTATGATTTGTTAAGTGATCTTGTTATTTCTTGTTAGGATCTAAGAAATCCCTAATTTAATTTATAAAAAAGGTGGTTTTACATGATATGTGTATGTATTTCCTTAAGATATTGAATTCCATGAGTTTTGAAAGCTTGCAAGTTATGATTCAATGAATCAATAGTCTCCATGATAGTTATTAGTACATGAAAAGCTTGATTTGTCATGAAAAACATGAATACTTTAATTGTAGTAAAGCATCTTTCAATATATTAGTAAAAGAATGAAGAAATTGGTTAAGTATATACGTAGGAAAGGATTGTGATACAGGTTGACTCCTATTAAAATGAAAATAACTAATGGTAACACATAAATTGCTTAGGGATTGTTATGAAATGACTCAATTGAGTTTATGAATTGAGAATTGTGGATGATTGAAAAGCATATCTAATAGGATTATCATTGAAACTCTCACGCATGTAAGGTATATTAATTATATAATGTTTGAAAGCATAAAAATACACAAAATTCTATGATTTTTTATTAAGTAGGTTAGAGAATGATTTGTTGATGTTGCATGTCTCTAATCATACTAACAAATGTAAGGTATGGAGTTGGATGTCTTTTAGATGATGTCATTGAATGCATCTAGTGATAGAATATCTCTATATAACTATCTTAGTAAATACATCATATAATCACATATATTCCTTGGATCATTATTCAAGAATGCACCATAAGATGATAAGATGAGGTAAGTTGGCCATGAACTAATGATAAACAAAATAAAAAAAATAAGAAAAAATGAAAAAATATAAGAAAAAAGAATAAAGACAAGTGTTAAGTTAGTGTAAGACCCCGTCAAAGGGAATAAAATGATGATTAGAAAATGATCATAAGTAAAAGTGACTAAGATACAAAAAATAATGAATGTGTTGGTTTTCTTATTGGAAATACAATTCAATGGTGAAGTATGATGGCTTTCCCATTGAAAATATAAGTCAATGTGAAGTATTATGGCATATGTAAGGAAATTAAATGCATGACAACCTTTTCCATTAAGAATACAACTCAATGGAAGAGTATGATAACCCTCTCATTGGGGTATAATGCAATGGTATGATAGCCCTCCTGTTGGAGTATAATGCAATGGTATGATCACATTTCCAATGGGATATAATGCAATGGTATGATGGCCTTCCTAATGGGGTATAATACAATGATAACCTTTTCATTGATAATAAAACTCAATAAAAAAAATTATGATGGCCCTCCCATTGGGGTATAATACAATGACAAATTTTCCATTGAGAATATAACTCAATGACAAAATATGACCGCCCTTCCATTGGGAAATAATACAATATGTCAAAGAATAAGTAATGTAAAGGTCTCACTATTGGGGAAAAAGTAAAGTATATAAAAGGAAAAGAAAAGTTCATAAGGTATGTAAAAGAAGTGAAACCATGTTAAGAAATAATGAGAAGTTCATATGAAAAGAAAATGTTAAGAAAATAAAAAGAAACATATAAGCTTCAAGGGTAAGGTAAAGTTTATGAGTTATGTAAAAAAAACGTTAAAATAAAGAATGAAAACATTCAAATTTCATAAGTAAAGAAAAATTCATAAGTTATGTAAAAAAAAAGTGATATGAAGGGAAGTGGAAATACATAAGCTACTAATGAAAGGACAAGAAAGTAAAAAAGTATGGCATCAAAAAAATATTAAAAGTACATAATATTCAAAGGAAGATAAAAATATCCAAGCTGTGTAAGAAAGAGAAAATGTATAATAGCCATCCCATTTTGAATATAACCTAATGTTGAAGTATGATGACATTCCCATTAAAGATACAATTCAATAGCAAAGTATGATAGCCCTCCCATTGGGGTATAATTCAATGGTAAGATGTGTATGATGACCCTCTCATTGGGCTACAATTCAATAGTAAGATGGTTAATGGTAAATTATGAATGAAGATTGGAAAATGATAAAAAAAAAACCCTAAAATGAACCATATGAAAATGATAAGTGATTAGTAACAAAAGAGAATGAAAGTCAATAAGTGATAAGTGGAATGTGATAAATTAACAAGTAGTAATGAACCTAACAAGTTGGAAATACTAAGGATGATGAAAAGTAAGAGGATGAAAGTTATAATCTAAGTGATAAGCAAGAAGGTAATATTAGACTTGTTGAATATAGAAGTTAAATTTTATACATCTTATTATATAAATATTTTGTTATAATTGTTAATTTCTTAAGAATGTTGCATGTCTACCTTGAAATGAGTTGTATATGCATATTCTTGTTTGGAAAATATAGATTATGCATGAGAAATGATAAAAAAAAATGCTTATTAGGATGTACACTAAGTAATTTTACTATTGGTAGATTAAGAAATGTTTACCCTCTAATTGTATGCACATATTGCTATGCACATTATCATGCAAATATATTAGAAAAATGTTTGGGATTAGTAGAATCATGCATATTGTCATGTATAGATCTCAGATGATGAGTCATGATGATAAGTTATATGGATTTTGTGATGTATAATAGTTAATGGATGTACACTTATACATATTGTCATGCATATTGCCATTTTCTAGGTGATGTTTTGTAATACTCCGTGTTGCACTTAAAAGGAAAAGATTGTAATTTTATCCTGCAAGGGTAAAATTATTATTTCACATGTTCTAGACAAACCATAGAATGGTTTAAGAACCCTTTGGAACAATTTAGAAGTATAAAACCTAAGTTGGACCATGAATTAATCCAAGTTTGAAAATTATCCTAAGTGTATTTTAGTGTAACTTTGTTAGCATGCTTGTACGAATCTCGAGACAATTTGGGTTTACATCATATACCATTGGAAAGGTCTTCAAGTCTACTTTCTAACACGATAAATATGAGTGATTCAAAGTTTTCTAGAGAAAGTTATAACTATTTGAGTATGAAATGTTTGAACTACAAAAAATTTAGGGATTTTAAGGGCTTAAAATTATTTTCGAGGGCTCAAGCTTCCCTTGAGAAAAAGGTCCTCAAGTGAGTTTCAGCTCAAGGGCTTGAAATTATTTTTGAGGGCTCAAACCACTTCGAGCACTCAAAAATTATTCCAGGGGCTCAAAAATATGTAGAATCCACATTAGGATTCGTGCACATACGAGATTGGATTGTTTCTTTTGGGGACCTTATAGGGCGACCCTAAACCCCATATTTACCCCTTTTAGGGTTTAAGTGACCTAAGATAATGAACATTAGAGAGGTTAAAGAATTTTTGGAGCTAAGTATGGGAGTTCTTCCCCAATTGGGTAAATTTCACTCCCAACCCTAAAAATCTGCTAGGATAGCTTGTCTTCTTCTTAGATCTTCATGTTTTATCTTATTTGTGCTAGATTTATCTCATTTTACAAAGAATAGAGGAAATGGGAAGAAATTCTTGGCGGAGTTTAAAGCTTAAGCAAGAAAGAACACCAAGATAGTGAGCTTTCATACATGATGTTCCACTCCTTTGGCTTCTTGTTCTTTTAATCATTGGTATTCTTCATTTTGGGTGAAATCTTAGTTCCCATCACTTGATTTTTTTCATCTATGAAGTTTGGCAAGTTTCCATCACTTGATTTCTAGGTTATGAGATTTTAAGTGAGTTTTCATACCTAATGTGCTACTCATTTGTCTTCTAGTTCTTTTAATCATTGGTATTTTTCATTGTGGGTGAAATCTCAATTCCTTATCCCTTAATTTGTTTCATCTATGAAGCTTGGCAAGTTCCATCACTTGATTTCTAGGTTTATGGGATTTTGAGTAAGTTTTCATACATGTTATGCTACTTCTTTGGCTTTTTACCTTTCTATTCATTTGAAATCTTTAGTTTGGATGAAATATTAGTTTTCTCTTAATTTTATTTGCCTTGTGGTTGAAGTTCAATAATTTCATTCATCCAAATACTAAATCCATGGATGATTAATGAGTTCTTATGTTGATTATTCTACTTCTTTATTTTTCTGTGTTTTCCTCCATTTTTTGTTGCCATTTTATGTGAGATAACAATTTTTCATCACTTTTTTCTAGAGTTATATGAGTTTGGTGATTCTACATATTCTATAGAATGATTTCTTCCATTATGCCGTGGTAAAAACTTTGATTTACATGAAATTCTGGATTCTATATTTGTATTGCTAGATCTATTTTGATTTAATAATATTTAATTAAAATTTACTCATTCTCTTTTACTACTATCATGGATTCATTGAAATCCTATGTTTTTCTCTATAATTAAATGTTAGAAAGTTTGATTCTAGTGAAATTTAAAGGGAAAAATGATTTCTACTTCGTATGCTTGATGTTTGCCTTAATTTCCATATACTGGAGATTTTTATTTATATCATTATTGTTAATTGGTAGTCTCTTCTTAATTGATTAGCTCCAAGCCTTGTTTCTTGTTTTATTTCATATGTTAGTTGGTCATTAATGTTATTATTATGCTTTCCACTTGATTTTATTCACTTACACTGATTCAATGAGCTTTATATTAGTATCATTGCATACTAACATCTTCCTTGGAACTTTTATGCTATTGTCGGTTTTGGAATGTTAAAGTGGAATTTCAAGTATTTGGTTTTGGAATGAGCATGAGTTATTATTTTTCGTTTGATTTTCAATATAGGCTTCATATAGCCTCACATGTGAGTTTTTACTACATGGACATCTCTTGCATTGTATCCTTATGTAGTTACATACGACGCTACATATACATGGATTTAGAGTACTAATGGCTTTCGAGGTTTTGGTTTTGACCCAATCACCGAGACTAATTAATAAGTGAAGATGACACTAGTTGCCCACTAACCCTGATGCCCTGGGGGATTTTTGCGGGCCAACCCTTGACGCCCTAAGGGACTTTTAAAGGCTAACCCTTAATTCTTTGGGGGATTTTTATGGGCTATATTGGTCTTATGACCCTTTCATATACCCAATCACCGGGTCAGATTAATAGATGAAGATGACACTAGTTGCCCACTATTCTGTATGAGATTTTAGTTTTGTCAATAGACTCTACATAGGTTATATGATTTGAATTTTGTCAGACCCTATACGGGTTATATGATTTCAGTTTTGTCGACGACCCTACACGGGTTATATGATTTTAGTTTTGCTAGAGACCTTACCCGGGTTTTACGATTTTGGATTTATCAAAGGCCCTATATGGGCTAATTTGTTTGATTTGATACAATGTATTTTGATGAGGTTTATTTTGGGAACCCCGTATAGATTGATCTAAGTTGATTTGATTTGAAGTGTGTTTTGCTAGAAACCCTTCATGGGCTATGTGAGTTTAAGAGCTGCATTGGGCTTCCATGAGCATGCATTTGGTTTTGAAATCTATTAGCTAAGACAATTTACTTGAGAGGTGCTAAGGCCTACTTATGTATGAGTATTTTATAGTAATAATTTGCATTGCATGTTGCAATTTCCTTATGAGCTACGTTTTACCTATTTCAATTATGGACTTCTATTTGATTTGGCTTTAGTACTTCTGGTACCTTTATTAGAATCTAACCATTGTTACAGCTAGTTCGATTCATATTTATTACATAAGTTCATTTAATATTGATTTATACTTGTGTAGATTTGATTTATTTCCGTGGAACACTGTGTATGTTCACTTACAACTTTATAGTTTACCCATGTTTTTACCACCATTTTAGATGGCGCTCCATAGTACGTGATCTCTTGCAGGTTCGGTCCCAGAGTTGGCTTATTGGGACGAGAGGACCATCTCTTCATTTACTTTATGTTTAGTTTTATTTTCCAATGTATTTATGTATGAGACAAGGTTTATATTTAAGACGGGATTCTGTCTAGTTGTTTAGTACTTTTCTAGTTTGATGAGATAGATATTTTTTTGGCCAGTTAGATGGCATATTGATGATACTGCTTAGACTAGAGATTAGTTGTTTATTTGATATGGATGTGACGATTTCTAGTTACATTCCACTGTGTAGTTTATAATGTGCAAGTTTATATTTTCGTTGCACGTTATGGATGAATATTATTTTATGTTTATGTCTTAGCTATGAATATCATTTGGTAATTGAGGATATTTAATTAGAGAAAATAATGAAAAAAATGCTACAATTTAAGTAAGATAAGTAGGTAACGACTTCTTTCGCAAGGAAAAAGTTAAAATGTCACACTCCGAGATCCGCAATGTCACGCATGTGTTTTTTCCATATTTATACTCTGATTTTCGCGTATAGGTTTTGGGAGTGACAGAGGTTTAGTACAAGTGCATCACTTGGAGTACTTAGAATTTTGAAGGAAGGCATGCAAGCAGATACTCTTCCTTTTATTAGTTTCAAATTTGCCTTAGACTTTATATTTCATGTTTGACTTTACTATGGAGATCTATTAAGTTTGAAACTGAGTTTTTAAGACTTATAATTTGTATGTTCTAAATATTGTGATAGAGGCTATAGTTCCTATATTTAATGGGAGATTAGTATCATGGATGGTTAAAATAATAATATGTAAATGTTTTGATTCTGTTGTACATTATGGAGTATGGTTAGCATGTTATTCTTATTATGTTGTGTATGTGATGTTTAAGGTTTTAAGGTTAAGGTAAATACAAAATATTTATAGTGAATTATGTGTGGATTAGATAGTAGCGACCCGAGTTCACACCTAAGTAAGGCCTTGAATTTGGATCATTATAGGGTCTATTTCAATGCCATTGTGTCAAACAACAAAATTAAGAAATTTTTTGGAGGATACTTAAGAAGCACACTTAAGATGATTCATTTTCAACTTGTATTTCTTCAAACGTTGAAAAACACATTCCAAGTCCTATAAATGGTTTACTTGTTCTTTCGTTTTAACTACAAGGTCATCAACATAGCATTAAAGTACTTCATGAAAGATTTTTTTGAATATGAAGGTCATCGTGCATTGGTATGTATTCTTTAGTCTGAAAGGCATGACCGTAGTGCAAAGGACTCCTCTCAAAATTCTAAAAGTGGTGGCTTCTTTGTCTTCAGGTGTCATCTTTATTTGATTGTATCCAAAATATCTATCTATGAATGAGAGAGCTTTATATTCAATTATAGATCTACTAGGAGCTCTATGATAAGAAGAGGGTAATCTTCCTTGGGGAAAGCATGTTAAGTTATATTGTATTGTCAATTCCATTCCAAAGTCTAGGTGGTGTATAGGCTATAGGTGTTGATTGTAAATGTACTGAGAGTCTATGAGTGTTTAGTCCGAATACTACCATCACAAAGACAAGGAAGAGGTCACATCAAGTTAAGTTCAATACATGAGAAGGAACCTTTGAGACTACCGGTTATCGCTAGCACATCACCCAATCGAACCCAATAGGAAAATCAGGTAATGAGACCAAGTGGTGGTGTATGTGTACTCGCAAGACCCCCCAAAGACCAAGGTTTGATCTTAAGAAGGCCTAAAGACCAATATATGACCTTAGGTGCAATTTCTCAAAAAACTTCAAGTAAAAAATGAGCCGAGAAGTAAAAATGGATATTTAAACTTAAAATGACCACAACTGTTGATTCTGATGTCCGTTTGAGATCCAAAAATATTCAAATTGATCGTCTAGATGAGCTTTTTTTTTAATATCAAATTATGGACATGACCAATTATAACACCAAATTTCGAGCCATGTATGAGGAAAAATTAGTTAAACAAATTACCTAGCCGTTTAGGGGCTAGTTTTTTTAATTTTATAGGTGTGGCCCAATACTCTAAGCCTGAGAGACTTGTTATTTACTTTCAAAAGGAAACCTCTTATTAACCTTAAGTTTCTCAATTTGTATTATAAAGAAGAAGTTGCATAAATATAAAGAAGAAAAGGGGAAGAAGAGAAGATAATAATCATTTTTATTTAATAAATATGAATACCAACTTTATTGCTCAAACACGACAAGTTTACCTAGCCATAGCCTGGTTCATCATTAAGCTTCCTGTGGTATCTTCCTTGGAGAAATCACAGAGGTATAATGGACTTTCTTTCCTCTTTTGGAAGAGAAGTGAACTTGTGGACTTTTAAAGGAATGGAGTAGGGCGTGTCTGGATATTGAGAGCAATGTTTACTTGAGAACTTAAGCTTGTGATGGATCTTTAAAAATTCTTAAAACTTCTAAAGACTTGTTTTCTTATGCATCATTGGAAGTATTTATATGCACGGAAAAGAATTAGAGAAGAGTCCTTATTGAGGAAGAACTTTATCTCATTTATGGCTCCCATATTTGAGTGGGATTCTTCAATCCTTACCCCAAACATGTAGGTGCTTCCTTTATGCTAGAATGCACATTCTTCAGTCTCCTAGGTGGTTAGGGAACTCATATAAGTCGTGGTTATCCAGAACAACCACCCTGGAAGAAGATAACATCAAATTTTAGTTTCTTATTTTTAAGGTGCGCGAACATGAATAGTGCAGTTGAGCACAATTTTGGCAGCGAATGCAGGTATCTGCAGCCCTTTAGTTTTTGGCAAATGAGATAGTCATTCTCCATTCATTGGGTGAATGTCATCCCTTGGAGTGTGGTAAATGTTAGGTAATTTAGACATTCGCGCACTTTAGGTTTCTACAGTTGCCCCCTTGGAAAATGCGTTGTGAGTGTAAATAGATGGTGCATTTTTCAAAGCCAAAATATGGCTTTTAGTTACTCCTTTTGATATTATTTCTTTATTAGTTCTCGGGACTTTTCAAATTCCTTATATATTGATGCACATGCCCTAACGAGTATATAAGTCTCGTTCCTTCTTCCTCAGCTCATCTTTCTTAAAAAGAACTTTTCTAAAGCATCAGTTATGCAAGCATGAGTTCCATGTTCTTTCTCTATCTTTATTTTCTTCTTACTGATCATATGAGGCATGATGAACTGTAAAAACTATATATTTCCTTTCTCCTAATATTTTCTTCTTTTCTTTCGAAGCTTGATTTCTTCTTATGTGGGAAAGGATAATATTTTGGTAGGATTTCGAGAAGTCTTTAAAAAAGATTTCAGATTCTTGAGTTAAAACACTTTTTCTTTTGCTCAATCTTTTTGGTCATCTTTTCCGGTGATGATCACATCTTTGGTGGCTCATTTGCGATCTTGGTTTATCCTATGAGTGTCTACTTGAGTGAGCTGCAAATAACTTCTCCTTGCGTTCATTTGTGAGTTGAGATTATTTTATCATTTGCGCACTTCATTGAATGGACTGGTGTGCGCGAATGTGATTATTGGATACTCATTCATGCACATTTGAACCCTATTTGTGGGACCTATTTCCCACTGAAGAAAATTTAATTTTGTTTCCTTTGTTTCTTTTAAGAAAATGGCACCCAAGAGAAAATCCTCCAGTGTGAGAAGGGGTGAATCTTCGAATTTTGATGACATCACTCCTAGGAGAATGAGACTCAGATCTTCGACTAATCTAGGATCAGGGCCTGCAGCAAGATTGGGCCATCAGCATGATCATGTGCTCATAGTGGTTGACTCAGAATCCAAAGATGAGTATCTAATACCAGATCCTGATCCATCGCCAGAACCTGAACCTTCCCCTGAACCTGACCCAGCATCAGAGCCTATCCCAAAACTAGGTAATTATCTTTGGTAGAGGTAGTACAGATATTTGGAAACTTAACTTTCTCTTTTAATGTGTAGAGCTTTCCTTTGAGGGTGAGGAGATTTTACCTACAAACAACCTTAATGAACATGAGTTGGAAGAATTTCACGAGAACATGAAATGGGCGTTCGATGCTTGCATTCATCTTTTGCAAGACCTTACTGCTATGGAGCCTATGGTGATTGCACTGCCGTGCACCCAGACCAAAGCTTTATCCTGTCTGAATGACATAGAGAAGTAGTTTAGGAATGCGAGGCTACGATGGACTATAAAGTCTATTATGAATTCATCAGCTGCCATAGCATGGCTGAGGAGACTCTGAAGCTTTCCCAACCCACTCCTAATCTTGAAGCCTTCCTGGCCGCATCTGAAGCGAAGGTGGTCATTCTTAAACAAGAACATGATGATGTAGCATGTCTAGAGAGTTTTGCAAATGTAGAATTGGAGGCATTGGCAGAACGTTTTCATTATGTCAAATCAGAATACATGCATCTTTGGGACTGAATGAATGCCTGTTACGCCATTCTAGAGGATAGCGAGTGTGCTACAGAAAATAATGAACATTTGATTGCTCAGGTAAAGGCTATTTTGGCTGCAAGGCAAGAGAATACTAATGATGGTGCACCCCCTGAACTAGTGGTTGAGCGTTCTAATGCCAAACTTGTTCTACAACAACAAGTTCCTCTCTCTTAGGAGTTTTGTGACAAGCTCAAGACTTTTATTTTAATTTTCTTTGTCGATTCAACATGTTTGTTTTCTCCATTTTGATTCATTGATGAATATGTAATTCCTTGAATATCTTATCAATGAAATATCCTTCTTTTGTGTCTCTATATTCTTTGTGCCTTTATGATAATTGAATAATCCAAAAATTTGCATAGTTTACCCACGAAGAATATTAGTAATTGTTGGTATGAAATAGGCCTTAGGCTAAGTAAAGTTGGTTATCTTTTGGTGCTATAGGGACCAAATATATTGGCATAACCATACTTTAACAAAATTCATTCTCATAAAGCCTTACCATTACTACAAGAATAGAGTTGATCATACCCCCCTCTTTTTTTTAGGATTACTTAAGAAGTTATAAAGTTGAACCAAATTTTGATGTCATGGAAGCCAAATATGTTGCAAAGGTCAAATACAGACTCTCGATCATTCTATTTCTTGCTAACTTTGAGCAATTTTCGTGTTTAGTAGTGGCGAATGGAAATGATTTTTGTAATTGACCAGTCTGAAATTTTTTGGCAAATGAATGGTTAAACACCTCATTCGCTCAATTATTTATGGGAGAATGAGATGTGTATTTCACATTCGCACACCATGACTCAAAATTCATTTCTCGAGTAGTAATGATGGCTGATGGCGTACTTCCCTTTAGCTACTTTCCTCTTACAAGTGGCAAATGAAAAGGCCATCTTACCCTCACAAATAGGCAAGTTATTTTAAATTTCTTATGGTTGAACCAAATTACCCTTGTCGGTATAGAAAAACCCTTACTTTGTCTTCCTTGACCATCTTCATAAAAGAATTCAAATCCGCCATTACCCAAGAGCTTTAAGCTTTGAGTTCTTGCTATTTTTGCATCCAATCCTCAGTTCCAACCCATCCAACACTTTCCTCTATTCTTGTGATCATTCCAACACCATTTTTGGGTGCTCTTGGATCATGGAAACCCCTCTATGAAGTACTCTTGATTTTCTTGAACTTGAAACCCCTTCTTTGATTCTAGGTGAGTTTTAGAGCTTCGGATCCTAATTCCATTTGGATAAGTAGCTTGGCCTCGAGAATACAACCATTGTGGGAAAAACTTTAAAGATTTTAGCTCAGTTTTGAGCATTTTAGCCCTCAAAATGCTTTTAGGAGCCCCGGTCTTCGTTTCTTGCAAGGATTGGGTTTTCGACAACCATTCGCCGCCTCAGGCCTAGCTTGAGTGGTCACGAAAAGCTATCCTTGCATTCATTCATGGGTTAAGGCACCTCTTATTCGTGCTTTCCTTGCTAGATAGGATGTTGGGTGAGAATGGATAAATATTTAGTCATTCGCCCGCTATGAGGGGTTATGCTACTGAATTGGTGCCATTGCAGAAACGTGCACGAATGTGTAACTATGAATTGCATTCAGGCACTAAGAGTGTTCATTCGCATAAATTTTGTAAAGTGTATATATTGTATCTATATCCACATCTACTCTTGACTTTCTTTTGCTTGTAGAGTAATGGCACCTAGGAGGATAATTTTGTACGACCGAGAGTGTCGTGAAAGTTTTCTTTCCCCCATTCGTCGAACTCATGAATGGGCATGCAGCCAAAATCTTTTTGATCCCGAGTTCGTTGATCTTGTGACTGAGCACACACCAAGCCTGCCAAATTTTATTAAAGCTGTCTACAAGGGTTGGTGTCACTTAGATGATGTGCCCATCAGGATAATTCAGTTTGTGAAACCTTGCTACCCTGTAATGAAGAAGAGGAAACTCTTCAAGATTCCACTACTAGCGATCTTAGGAGTTTAATTTGAAAGCTCCTTTTGGGAGAAGCCAGATGGGTAGGCAAGCTTTATAGGGGATCTTCTTCTTTTTCAAGTGGTGGGAGTAGATGGGAAGCTCTCATCGGGTATTGTCTTGACCAATACCGTGCAGAGATAGATGTTGTCGGTATGGCTGAAATATTACGTGGTTCCACTGGCAGTTTTGACAACCACCACGCCATGGTAGCAGAGGCGATTTCAAGATGGTGCCCTGACACCAACACCTTTTTATGATAATACAACGAGCTGGGTATCTCGCTGTGGGAATTCATTGGCGTAAGCCATTTACCCTTTGAGAGGAGGTTGATGGAATAGTACATCCCCTTTAATGCTCACTTCGAAACACTTTCCACCACATGCCAAATATTATTTCAAATATTCTCTAAGTTTGAAGACATAAATGTCTCTTCTAGCAACTGGCTCAAATGCATCTGCAAAGGTCCTTCAGGTATGACTATTGGAGGCAAACCCTTATCGTGGACCCAAAACAACATTCAATGCAGTGTTGACCTTGATGGTCCTACATTCTTGGCCAGAGTATACACAACCTTTCTGAGTGAGAGGGCTCTCCTTAGTAGTGTGGGTGAGCGTATATGCCCAAGAGTATGCATAGATGTTGCAAATCTAGCTGATGGGATTTGCATGAACTTAGTGGTCCCCAGTCTTTGTTGTTTGTATAGTGGCCTATGAGATTTCGTAGAAGCAGGTCTTATAGAAGGTCAGATAGGGGAGAAATTAGTACATTTCCCTCTTCAATATTTATATGCATAGTTAGGGCTTCATTTCCCTTCTTCCATCTACTAAAGAAGAGAGAATAATCTTTATAGCATTGCAGAAATTAATACATTAAAGAATCAACAGGCAGAGATGGTGTTGTGGCTTGCTACTTTATTTTTCTTCACCCATAAACTTGTCCTTGTCATAGATCACTTGTTTGGAAAGTAAACCCTAGTGGATGATGGGTCACTAGTGGGGGTGGCATGGGCATATTTCTGCTCCCTTCGGAGTAATTGTTTGGAGTGGAGGATAGATAGCCATTTCCATATTGAAGCCTATGATCCCCATTGGTTTGCATGCTAGTTTTCATGCTTTCAAGGGCTTGTCTCTCTCCCTACTTGTGCAAAGACGGTGGGTAAGATGACCAACTTGGAGAAGATCAAGGAGGCTTATCTATACTTTGTTCGATTAGGCACAGGAAGCCATGCATCCATTCCTGAGGAAATAACCGAGCAAGATAACCTCCAATTTGACTATCGCTATGCCAAATGGTGGTATAATTCTTTCTCTTCAGTTGTAAGATATAATGAGGACAGGGACAACTCCTAGGTTATTTTTTATGATGGTCAAGGCACTATAATAATGGCCGACAAGTCTCGAAATAAGAAACTGGCCAAGAATACATTGGCCGTTCAATGGCCTAAACGATCCAATAAATGATCGCAAGGTCATTAGGAGGATGTTGATTCGGTTCCACCGTCTCCTTCAGCAACTGAATGAGATAAAAATCCAAGCAGGCCTAAGAGGAAAAGAGGCCCAAGGAGTAAGTCGCATAGAAAGAAACCCCAACACATACCATCCCCTGATAGAGCAAGGGATCCTGAACGGATATCTCCCATCCATGAAGACAACTTTGAAGACATTGGGGGTTACCCCTTTGAGGAACCGTAAGACACAGCTGGAAGAATGAGATAAAGTGACGATATCCCATCTGTTAGAAGGCAAAACCCTAGAGGAACAGAGACAACTGGCCAACATATTGCCTGTAATGCAAGAACAGGGCTTGGTAAGGCCTTTTAGTCATTCTTCCCATGCTCTTACCACCATAAGGCCAGAATCAGAAAGCCATCCAAGATAGCGTGCTGCTCCTGTTAGATCCGAGGCACCCAAAAGACCACGAAAAACCATCGAGGATCCAGTAATACGCCTCTTGGCGATAATTATATGGTGTTTACACATTAATTAGGAAGGAGCTCAAGGCTTTATGGAATTTGGGGAGCAATGCACAAGATCTCATTGCTACCATGAATGGGTATAATCTAGATCTCATTGATGAAGTCTTTCAGAAAGTGACTGGTATTACACGCGAGCTCCAAGCATATATCTCTACTGGCCAAGACATCTCTATGTGACTTGTGACACCCTCTCAGGTTTGATTGAAGATATCAAGAAGTAGCTAGCAACTAGCAACCATAGGAAGGAACCTGTTGTTGGTGATGTCTAAGTCCACACATAGCACGGTGGAGAAATGCTTAAGGGAAGATGAGGCGTTCCATTTTGCAGTTGAGTGCTCTCTTGCCACTGATCAACCTACCCATTTTAGTGATGAGCTAGGCAACAAAGAAAAAGCGGTGGTGCCGGTTCAACAAGCAATAGCTGCGTCATGTGAAATTGTAAAACAAGAACCTTATGTCCCTTTTAAGGGGAAAGGTGTTATTGAAGATGATAGACCTTCTCACATTTCTAAGGTGGGGGCTTCCTCAAGCGTTCTCGAGGTTGGAGGGTCTTTTAGTTTATACCTAGAACAAGAGCCATGGAATCCATCTCCCACTCCTCCTGAGGAGCATGCCGAGGTATACACATTTGACATTATAGACTTAGTAATACTCATTTCATCATTTAATGCTACGTGTTCTTTTATCTTATAACTATTATGCACTTAGGTTCCAAAGAAAAGTTTCGTGGAACCTACACCTTTTGAAATGCAAAGGCCAAGTCCCAAGGATATCAATCCCCAAATGACTATAGAAGATGAATAAGGTATTCCAACATCAGGGTGGACAGGCCTAATAACTAAACAAGTAGAAAAACCTGTCCTATTGTCACACTCGAGGAACAACAGAACATAGTCAAATCGGTGTTGGGTATAGACTTTGATGAAACTGAAATAGGTTATTCTAAGGATTCTAGAGAGTTCATAGGCCTTCAAGTATCTAGCGATAATTTGCATGATGTGGTTATGTCTGAAATGGAGGAGCTAATAGATTATGAGGACTCCAAAAATGATGACCAGCGGTGGACTAATGGTTCTGGTGAGGGTGATTTGCTGGCTGATGAATTAAAAGACATTGGTGGTAACCCAATTGGGTCATTTGCTACCACCACTGAAGCAGGTGATCAACGGGCATAAGATATTAGTGAGAAAATTCTTGCTAAAGGTGAACCTTCTAGCTCCGTTGATGTAGAGATGCCTGAAGCAAATTATCCTACTGAGACCGAGGAAACCCAAAATAGAACCATTAATGAAGTTAGCAATCTTGTCACCAAGTTAATTGATAATGTCCTTGTTACATCGTTCGTTCCACCTATTAGGGAGGGAAGCAACGTGGTCGATAGAGGGTTGAATGCAGGGATAGATTAAGGAGAAGGCTTGGTTCAAGAGGAGGTAGTGATTAACATAACTCTTCCTGAACTAATTATCGGCCCACTTATAACCGAATTGGCAGGTGATGACCATTCCCAAAATGTAATGGTTTCTGAGAAAGGTATATACCACTACCCCTTTTCATACTATCCGTACTATTTATCCTTGTGCATCGTCATGTGCTAAACTTTTCCTTTGTCATTAATCTAGCTACTAAGGAAGACCTCATGGTCATGGTAAGCTTTACACTTTGTTATGAAGTACATCTTTATGTGTTGTTGCTGATATCTCTTTTTTTTACTTATCTAGATGAGATCATGAGCATTGCTAGTGCCATTTAATGCCCTTTCAAGATCACATCGACATGTGTAATTTGCCAAGAGATGCTTGACTTGATGATGACTTTAGCGCCTTCATTACCTGATTTCATGAGTACATGAGATGAGATATTGATAGCCCTTGCTGAAGATGTGAAAATCCATATTCGTAACAATGGGTTCAGATAAGGTGTGGAGATGTTCTTTGAATCCTTGGTGAAGCGATCGGTCTTAGCGTTGGAACTTGCCAATATTGAGGGCAATGTTGAGGCCCAAGCCAATCTGAGCACCACAGAGGCTAAGAAGAAGGCTTTGATGGGAGAACTTGACCGAGTTTATGACTCGATGGTGAGTATTGATGATGATTTAGCCAGTGCTAGAGATGAGCTATTAAGGGTGCAGGCTTGGATTGCAAATCTCACAGTGACCCAGGAGGCGAAGGTAGTAGAAAGAGCCACCCTTGAATCAAGAATAGCTACGGTTTCTTCTACCGTAGATCGTCTTCGTAAAGAATTCATTATGTAGGGTGATCAAGTTTGATCTTCCTTGACCATTGAAGAAGACCTGTGTAAATGCCTCATTTATGCTTTCTTGAAATAATGTAATCCCAGAATCATGTAACCTTTTATTGAATGAAGAAAAGGAATAGAACTTTGTCGCTTATTGTCTTGTTTTCTCCTACAATTCCTCTCTTTTAGTTGTTTCCTTTATATGTTGTTTGAGCACAAATATATATTCTTGTGTATGCATTCTAAGTCATGATATTATGTGGATCAGTATTGTTGAGTGCCACATCATCACTATTATGATTGGTTTTGGCGTTATGTAAGTTGGATAAGGTCGACGTTATAAGAGTCGAATTATGGCTTATGTCATGAGTGTCCAACGTGACTAATGCTATGAAGGTCAAACTTAGCTGATGTCATGAAAGTCAAATGTGATTGATATTATAAGTCACATGAAATTGACATTGTAAGAGTCGGATATAGTCAACATTATGAGAGTTGAGTGTAATTGACATCATGAGAGACAAATATAATTGACATTATGAGAGTTGGGTGTAACTAACATTATAAGAGTCGAATATAATTGACATTATGGGAGTCGAATATAATTGACATTATGAGAGTCGAGTGTGACTGACATTATGAGAGTTGAGAACCACGAACATGCATACATCTTCCATGTAAGTGGGATATCATGCCCTTACAAAGGACATTGTAACGATATATTTCTGAAGCGATATTAGCAATGTTCTTCTGATGACGGTACCGAACCATTGCTTTAGAGGAGGTACGTTATTGTTGTTGCTTGAATTCGGACTGTTGTAGTAAAACAGACACGTTGCTTTTGTTCTCTTTTTTAGATGCCTGTTTGTAAAGGATTGCGACCATTCATGTGTTTATAAATAAGAGGGTCATACCCATAACAACTCTCATTCCTTTAGGTTTTGTAAGTCGAATTGGTAATGGATTCTGCATTACTTATTATAGGAGTAATCATATAGGGAAAGTCCTTCGCTTGATTATACTAACCGCCCTTTTATTTTTATGTTGTAGCAAGATGGCTATGAAGAGAAGGTTGGCCAGTGTTCCTGAGATTGGAGAATCATCGCGATTGCGAGTAAGGCAGAATGAATCTCCCCCAATCAAAGAGGAGGATCCCATATCTTTGTTTAACTGTGGTACCCATTAAACATCTTATTTATCATAATAATTGATTCCTTTGGTTTCTATGATCCAACCATGCTGATTTTTATAGACGTGGTGAGAACGCTTGCTACTGGCGAGGTGGAGGCATGAGTGTCAATGAGGCTCATAAGGAGTAGGACGCACTTATCAGGTGTTTAGTTGGCATCTCTACTGAAGAGGCTGATCTCCTTATCATCCGAGAAGAAATCTTGGACACATTGACTTACATAGAAACTCGTGTGTATAACTCCAAGTTTATAAGTATAGTGATATGCCTTCTTGATGCTTTGTCTAAACTTTGTGAAGTAAAAAACATTAAGATGCTGAAAGGGCCAGAGCATGATGTCTGCTTGTGGCTTTAAAAAGAAGAGATCCGGATGGTAGACTTGACTACTTAACAAACCCGGGTACTAGAAGAGATTAGTCTGTTGGTGAGGGATGCTGATGAGTTGATGGCTTAGATGGAGGCGCTGAAAGAACGCTATAACAAGGTGATGAATTGTCTAGAATCTCGTAAGAGGTTCATCGATCACATGGGCAACTCGATTCGTCGTACCATTTATGTGGTGTACCATTGTAAGGGCGAATTAATGAGTCGAGCGAGCAATCGGCATAGTGGAGTCTCTAGGGAGACCATCCATAATCTCAACGTGGCATAATCAGATGTTGATGCGGCCAATGATGCCTTAGAGGGAAATGTGGAGGTGTTTCCTACATCGCGTGCTAAGCTTTTAAGCTTTAGTAGCACTGATGTGGTGAGTGATTGAGAATGTAGTGTAATCATGGGAAAGGATGCCTGTCATTGTATTGTTTCCTTTATTGTAACAACATTTTATTAATGGTTTTCATTTAAGATCCTTATTTGAAACAAAAATTTTGAAGAAAAGATACTTGTTTGAAACACAAAATTTTTTAAAGAAAATGCCTAAGAAAAGACAAGACTTATGAGTATGTACTCTCTCACCCCCTTTGAGAAATATATCATGTAGTTACAAGACAAAATGATATGGTTCTCAAGGAGAAATTAGGGTGTGAGTGATGATGGGGCTGCACCTATCTTATTATGGTAGGTTGCCTACATACTTTGGAATAGGATCAAGCCCAGCCATAGTTCGATCATGGGATTTTGGGTATTATTTATCCATTTTTCCCCTAGTGGTCGCCCACTAGGTCTAGAGTTCACTTAATTATTGCATCCCATTGCCATTGCTAGTTTTCAATGCGATCAGCCAGAATTTGCTCTTGTTGTGATTGGATTCTTTTACTCGAAGTGCCCATACAAGTTTTCACCACTCCTTTTTCATCACACTTTATTTATTATGTATACCTTTTTTACTCTTAGGATCCTTTAACCTAAGACTGGGGATTGCCTAAATTTTGCATCTCAATACCATTGCTGGTTTTTAATAAGATCGGCGGCGATTTTTTGTTGTTGAAGATATGTGGTTGCATCCGGATCATGGAGAAACCCAAACTACCTATGTACTCGTATAAAATAGGATCAAATCAACGTAGTTCCTCGAAGCCCCTTGTTTTTTTATTTAGGGGTAATATTTCTTCAAGAATTTGGCATTGGTAATAGGGAGAATTTGGTTGCCCTCTACATCACAGAGGAGGTATGCACCATGAGGATAG
>JAOXJP010229723.1:0-10899 GCA_025762735.1 Platanus orientalis | reverse complement strand
GCAACCCTTGGGACATGCATAATTCCTGACGTAACCCTTGAGTATTGATATGCTTATATTTTATCATCATTTTCATATCCTTTAGTCTTTATTTTTTTTCTTGTTTTCTCTTTGTTTTATTAGGTCTTATCTTAATTTTCTTCACTTTGTTTAATTTGAACAAGAAATGAATAATATAAGCAAAAGAGCCTAAAATGGAGATTTCCTTTGCCGAAATTTACTAGAAGATTGGTGACATGGCTTTGGAGCTAATTTTAGAAGAATTAAAGCAATTAATTGAGTCAACCATGAGGACCAAGCCAGCTAAATAGTCAAGTAATGAAGAAAAAGGGAAAGTAGGTGCTGACAACTTTTATAATCCATGTTTTGGCAAGATTATCTCTATGATTTTCTGAACCTATTTCGGTATTTTGGCCATAACTTCCTTTCTAGAGATCTACTTTAGATGATTTTTATAGCCATAAAAAGCTAAGAGATAGAGCTACAATTCTCATGTTGACAACTTTTTCCTAAAAATTTGTTTTGGAGGCAAAAATTGCGTCACAAGTGGAAGCTCGAAAATCCAAAAATTTTCTAAACATAGTTTAGTAATTTGGGAATAACTTTTTCTTTAGAGATCAGATTGAGGTGATTCTTATGGCCACAAAAAGCTAAGAGATAGAGCTACAAATAATATCTTTATAACTTTATCCAAATCAATCATCATCAATGAGAAACTCGCATAGCAAGTGGTTGGTAATTTCTCAACTCGGGAATGAAGCAAGAATATTCTCAAAATCGTACCATAAGAGGTTTGACCAAGAGATTATAAATAGGGGGCTTCACATACACTTTGGACAATCAAAAAATTGGAGAAGAGCATCCCAAGGAGAGGTGGCGTGAAAGAGGAGAGAAGGAGCTGCTCAAGTTCCTCCTTTGAAGCTTTTAAATATAGTTTTTTCTTTCTCTATCTTTTGTTGAATGTTTTTGTTTAAATTTCTGGTTTTTATTCATTTAGTTATGATTTTTAGTTTTCTTATTCTAGGGTTAGGATGTAATCATTGAATTTTTGATATAATTTGAGTATGGTTGTATTGAATATTCTTTGTTAATTGTAATTGGATGATTTGGGTTTTCATTCTTGCAATTTACTAGCCATGAATTGCACGCTTAAGATGTTGAATGAAGTAATGAAAGTTGAAGTTCAATATTAGTTCGTGAATTCATCAAACCTTGGTAGTATAGTTTAAAAATAAATACATACCTTTGTGACCTACATTCAAGAATTTCATAGAGCATAATGAATTTATATTAATTTCTGTGATCACGATAGTAGACATCGGATTAATATAGGTATAGGTGTTATACCTTGAAAGAGGATATCACATAAAAAGGGAATTCGGTCATTGTAATTAGCAAAACATTAATGCAAGCAACCAGGTTTAAACTCATTGAAGGAATTCAATTGATGAAATCCAAGCCTTAGGAACCTTTCATATTTGATTTTTCATGTTAAGAATTTGCAGTCAGTCACATCAATTTGGAATCATCTAAATAATATAGGAAATTTTATAAATTGGTACTTAAATCTCCTCCTTGTGGAAACGATACTCTTTTTGCCCTGTTCTATTTGTCATAACCCATGCACTTGTGGTAGAGTCTAGGAGACATCACTATTACTGGCCTTACATGCAAAAAGACACACAATAATTCATCAATAAGTGCAACAAGTGTCAAATATTTACACTAGTGATTCATTAGCCAGCTCAGGAGCTTAAGCCCCTCACTAGTCTATATCCCTTAATGTAATGGGGATTGGATATAATCGGGCCATTACCCAAGGCCCATGGGTAAAGGCAATACATCTTAGTAGCATCAAACTATTTCACCAAATTGATAGAAACATAAGCTTATACAAGGATTAGGGAGACAGATCTTAAGAATTTTGTTTGGAAATGTATTATATGTAGGTTCGGGATCCTCGGAACCTTGGTCATTGATAATGGCCAACCTTTTGATGGTACACGATTTATTTTTTTTACAAAGAGTACTACGTCAGCAATTAATATTCTACTAAAGGTATCCTCAAGCTAATGACAAGTAGAAGCATCAAACAAAAAGATATTGGATACCCTCAAGAAGCGTTTGGAAAAAGCAAAAGTGAAATGAGCCGAATAACTACCAAGGGTGCTATGGGCCTATAAAACCACTAGGTGGCAACCAACAAAAGGAACTCCATTTTCTCAGGCCTATGGCATGGAAGCCATTCAAGTGGTTTACACATGAACTATGTTAAAGATGTGGCATTTGTTGATGACATGGCTGACTAGCTTCTGTGGTCATTTGATGATGATGTGGCTGGTTGGTTTTTGCGGTCATTTGATGATGATGTAGCAAATTGGCTTTTGATGACTCTTGAAGTTCTTTTTGCTTACTCTTCATCTTCATTGTCTGAGAAGCCATTGGCAGATTCGGCTTCACTCGAACTATATTGGTTTTGATCAAAATAGTGGGGAGAAGCCATTTTTTGGAGATGAGTGTAGATATCAGTTTGGTCAAAGGTATTTGATAGAGAGATAATTCCATTTATATTGGGCTTTTTTTCTTGAAGAAAATATTTGTCTTTTTGATCTTTCTGGCTGCAACAAGAAATTTGTGATGAGGGAGTAGAGAAGAGGGTATAAGATTGACAACATAATTTTTCTGGAATTTTTTGCTCAAGGTGTTTTGGAAATGGGTAGCAACTTCATTGGAATGCGGAAAAAGGCCGCAGAGAATTTTGTAGCCAAAGGATTTGAGGTCTTTGTTATGATGGGTTCTTCTTATGAGTATTCTGGGGGTTCTTAGCATGGTTTGGTAATTGGAAATATGATGACATTCTTTGACTATATTGCGGAGTCCTTCCGCCCTGTAGACTTTGTTGATGGAGGGTTCAAAGTTTGAATGTTCTCTTTGATGGGGATACCATATAAGATATTTTTAAGAGAAAAGGTGACCAAATGGTAACTGGGATAGTATTGAAAGCCATTATTTTTTCATTCTGGTGCTGCAGAATAAATTTTTATATAACATATGGAAGCTGGGTAGAGATTGAACCATGTAGAAATGTTTTGTTTGAGGCAATTTGGCAGTAGGCTTAATAGATGTTGGTTTTGTTGAGAAAGCTCTATATAGCCTAAAAATCCATTCTTGAACATGTAGGAAATAAGAGAAGGGGACACTTTTGGGTTTTTAGACAAGTAACAATTGTGGGAGGATCCTAGTTGTAAACTTTTGATTTCAAAGCTGAAGTAGTATTCTCTGGGTTCCTGTAGACGGTTAAATTCAAAGACCCATAGGAGTTGTTGGGTTGAGCATTTTGAAGTTATAAGGGTTTGGATGTCTGAGGGAAGATGTGTCAGATGGGTGAGACTATCATTTTTATAGGAATATAAAAATTGTTGATGGGATTGAAACTGGAGAGAACTTGAACTATTGGTTTGAGAAAAAAGTTCATTGATAAGGTGAAGGTTGGGAGCTTTGGATGGTAAGGTGAAGGTGGATGAACTTTGGATGAAGAAAAGTAGTGGAAGTATTAAATGGGGTAATTTGCCTCTAAGGTGGGTAATGGGAGTCTATTCGTCTCTGTCAAATAACAGAGGGGTGTTGGCCTTTTATAGAGAAAAATGGCTCGGATTTGAAATAATGTTGAATCCGGAAGCTCTTTAAAGGGAATCAAAATGGACATTTGACATATATTCATAAGATCGACATTTCTTATGGATTAAAAAAGATTAAAATCCAAAAGTGTCGAGAAGAGAAATAATTTTTTATTTGGGAATTGTTTGGGTTATTATTCAATTTTTTATTGTTTGACACTATTGATGGGTACTATTTGGTATTGTTTAACACTGTTTGACATTGTTTGGTATTGTTTATGGCTGAATTTTTTGACTGTTTTACACATTTTTTTATAATTTTTTACTTACCTACTTAGTTCGTTGGACATATGGACACATAATACATTTACAGACACTTGGACATATTACAAATTATTACAAACTCAACAAAACTCCTTGATCATCTTCTCCACCAAACCCCGAAAAGTATGCAAACAGTTCTCTTTCAAATTGATAGAGTCTAAACGACCTTTAAACTCAATTACCAAACCTGGCTTTGTTGACATATCTACTGATTCTTTAGCATGAAATGCATCCACAACCATGTATTCAAAACCGACTCTAACTGGAGGTCTAACATCCAAGTTGGATACAAAACCATGTTGTTAAACTTTCGAAACCTGAATGGGGTCTAACATAGCATCCTCATGTCCCAAGCAGCATATAAACTTCTCAACTTCGAACCTTGTAACCGCCATCACAAAATCCCCAAAATAGAAAATCCTCAATCTGTAACTTCAAACAACAACCAGCAGAAGAGAACCAAAGAACCTTTGGCAGCAAGCGGTTGATAACCTTAAAAACCTTGTGCTTTGAATAGAGGCAATCCTCAATATCAGTACAAAACAACCTTAAGCTCTGATACTAGTTTGTTGTAACAAAACAGCACAACAACAATACAACGAAACAAAATACGAATTGGATTCAACTTTGCGATGCATGTGAACCAATGTGAGAAAACAATAAACGGCAAAAAACAATCACCCAACATAATATTTAATGTGATTTGGCAAGATTACCTACATCTATGGGTGAAGACAACAAAAAATCTCTACTAAAACAGAGAACAAAGAGATTACAAAATACACAATAACGAATTCCCAAACACAAAGCCACAAGAAAAACCTAAAGAAAACTTTCAATGCAAATACGTTCATGCTTTTCTCACAAAGAAGTACTGCTTCTGCCGCTCTTCCACATCCACTCTCAAACCACCACAAAATATCTTCCGCACCTCTCAAGCCACTACAAAACATCTTTTTATAGTGATGTATGTACAAACCCAAGAAACCCTACTTCTTATAGTAGGTTAAAATCCAAAAGTAATTCCACTCCAAGAAATGACAGTTTTTTAGCTGAAGAATCGTGTAAATTCAAGACACCAGTTAACAATATCAATTATTTTTCTCCATTTCACAAAGCCAGAGATTGCAGTTGGAGTGAAATTATTATCAACCTATTGCATTAATTTTCCAAAATACCCCTGTATTTCTTCCTAGTTCTTTCTTGTCCTAATATTGCTGTAAATCTTCCTTGTCCTGTTTGTGGCTAACAAATCGCTCTCACCAATATGTTTCCAATAGAAGCCTTTAATGATTTATGTTTATTGAAATTTACATGTAAAATGCCATTTAATCCAAAGGTTAATTTTGTATTTTCATTATCCGTTTGGGTAATAAAAATTTAAAACATATAAAAAAATGCTGGAAAGAAGTTCCCTAATTCTGCGTTCAAGGAGAGGTTTAAGGTCAAATCCCCCGAACAGCATTCCCCTTGGCTGCCTTTCCTGCCAGCGTTGTAGATCCCACTCTAAAATGAAGTGGTCTGCGGGCTTGAATGACCCCACCCAATAAATAAAATTATAATGCGTTTAGAGATGAATTGTTATTGGGCACTTACGGTTCCACCACCTTAATTTGCTCAATATAGTTCAGAAAAAGTATGCATTTTCGCTCAACTTTCATATAATGGAAACCATGGGTTAGGCAGTATGGAAAAGGAATGGATTTTTATGCATAATTTAGGAGAACTGCCTCTTATTCCAATTATTGTTATCATTTGGGAATGCACCTGACCACAAAAATAGTCTAGAACCAAAAATAGAAGCCCTGCAAATCCCCTATCCCTCATTCCCCTGCAAGACAAACAGTTGTAAGCTCTCTGCCTGGATCAGGATAGAGCTAGCCCAATTGCACCCACGTCCTAAAGACCCCCGCCCTACAATTAATATTCCAAATGCTGCTCCCCTCCAATGGAAAACAACATTCAGCAGCGTGCTTAGCAATGAGCTTTATTATAGTTTGGCCAGGAAATGGATCACCCATGGATCTTGATGTGTTGCCATTAATCCCTCAGCTAATTCCATCACTCAGTTCCACCGCTACTACATATAGTAGTAACCTAGCACCACTGGATCTGAACATTTCTCTATTGACAGAGAAGGGTGTGTTAGATGCTTGGGTAAGAGGAGCATCATATACAGAAGAGGCCAGGACTACAACCCAAAGTCTAGCCGTTTGGCCTCCAAGAAAAAATGCCCTTAACCCTCATCCAATGTAGGCATTGGTAAATTATAACACATTCCATTCCAAACGGAGAAACTAATTGTTCTACAATATTTTATCTTGAGAATCAATCAATGTTCATCGATCCATTGGATGGTCTATAAGAATCTTATCACTCTCCTACATGATTTCTTATTCTTAAGGAAGCACAACCATATGTGTACAAGGGACTGACCTGGGTAAAAAGACTTACAACCTTACCTGCAGAGCATATATATATACATATACAATACTGATATACAGATTATATACACAAGAAGCATCGTGTGGGACAATTTACCTTCAAATTCCTAACCTCCTATTTGTCACTTAAAGGTGCTTTTGACACCAAATTTGTAGGACTATAGATACTAGACTCTCTGATGGAAGTCCACAGAGCCATGTTGTGGCTGCCCCTCAATAGTCTGGCCATTGGGAGATGACTGAGACGGGTGGAGCTGCTGCTGCTGGATCTGATGGCTCCCAAAATGACTCAAAGGCTGGGAGTGAGAGAAAAATGGTGGAGGCGGTCCTCGGTTTAAGGAGTTGCCGTTGCCAGCTGGAACTTGGCCAGTAGCTATCCTAAGCCTCTGTACTTCTTCCCTCAAGGCTTCGTTCAGAGCTGTATAGGGGCACCAATAATAATATGTTCAAATTCAATCGTTTTACCCTACTTCCAACCCATATGTCTGCAACCAATCCAATAAATAGAAGTGCAAAAAGATAAACTGGAAAATGATCCTGGATCTCAGCAAATAATAAAGCACATACTCCACCCGACACATACCATCTCGAAGATGAGCTTCCTGCTCCATAGCTTGCAACCGCAGTTTGAGTTCTTTGTTCTCGGCAGTCAAATCGGTAGTGTCTCTCTGCATTATATGAAAGCACATATGGGAGACAACCCCCCAGAAAACTGAGAACAAATCCATGAACCCATATATAAAGCACCATTCAGCCAAATAGTGAGCTCAATCCCAGCAAGACTTAAATATATAATTTTTTCTGTGTATTTTAGCAAAATAATCCTACACGGCTACATAAAGGAAAACCAAACTCCAGAGATGAGGAATTTGGTGAACTGGTACAACTGATGGCAACACAAAAAGGGAATTAATGTGGATCACTTAGAAATGCCATGCTTCATAATAGAAAATCATTATTCAAGATGAGCAGCCTTCCAAGCAGGGTTCAAGAACATGATATGAGGCAATGATATTCCTCTTTGCAACTTTATACAGCTGTCAGTTTCTTTAGTTCTGCAGAAATGGAAGTTTAGATGGAAAGGAATGATATCAGGCAGAATATTCTACCAGAATCTCTATAGTTTATGTGGTGATAAAATATGGTGACATACAAAAGCAACTCTTCAGGTAGATCCCAAAGACTGGATGGAAAGGGCTAGACAAGTTTTAGCTTTTGCAGCATGGATGGGCTGCAGCACCATCTGTATGCCATGGCTTAAAAAATTGACATGTTTCCTAATATTCCACACGTTCTATTCCCATGGATACCAACACTAAACTTATAATGTTTCATTGATATTTTGACACGACGTATTTGACATTTCGACATGTTTCTTAATTTTGACTGGCATTTTCACCAACACCGACTTCTTAAAATCTTGCTGTGTGCCTCCTGATGAAAATTGAAACTACCCTAGGCCTGCCTCTAGAGCAACACATGTAGGTCGGTAACAAGTTAGGCACTGACCTAGACACACTATCTCTGGCTAGGTCTCTTCTTTGCCCACCATTGCTGCCTCCCTTGTTGGAGTTACTTTCCATAGCAACCCATCGTAAAAGTAATTCATTATTAAAGTCTGTCCCAAATTGTCCTGAACAGCATACAGGTAATCCCTCTAAATGCCTTATCCTGCAATATCCTTTTTTTTTGGTTGCAATATCCTATTATTATCTATATAATTTTTGATGATTATATATCTAATAGTTATAGAATTAATATTAGAAAATAACAGAACATTATTAAAAAGTATATCAAATATATCTTTATGACCATCATACCATCGGTTTAGGACCAATATAATGGATATAGTAATAATGGTTGTTCAGTTGTTTCCTATACATATTTATTGGAGAGGCCAAATTCTGCTATAGGACAGATATTTCAGCATCATATAGCCATTACTGCATCCTAGATGACAATAACTAATGAGTCCGGATTCAAGCATGCCTAGATGACAAACTAAACACCAAGCCCAAAGGATTGTCCAGGATCAGGGTTGCTCCTAATGTATCTTGACTATATGCTAGTTAGTGCCAAGCTGAAGTTCTAGTCAAATAACATAGATTCAGTCTCAATAAGAAGCCTTTGAGTATATGACGGTACCACTATAGAACATGTAACATAAATGAACTGCTTTAAAAGTTTTGGCATTGATCACCTCATTTTGCAACAAATGGCACTATAGATAGTAAGCTTGTTCTAAATAAATGTAACAAATAAAAAGTCTTTGAACATATTCATCTCCAAAGGTGTGGTCTATGTTTTTATTGAGAGCTCATCACAGAGATGGATTTACTCATTCTGGCCATGATAGCAGTTTGTAAATCTAAAACGACCACGCTGATATTACAAATTTATCTGTCAACTTTTCACAAAGTGACAAGAGACCACATGACTATGAGAAGTGGAATGAGAAGCAGGAATTTGAACGATCAAAATAGAGATTCACTTAACAATATTTCCACTATGAAAGTGACAGTGCCAAAAGTAAGATAGGGCTACGACTTATTACTGAAACAGTGCAAGACAAGAGAACTGGTCAATTGAAATTTGGAACTACAACTCACTCTAAGAACCTTGACTACTCATGTCATGCAACTATAGTGCTTAAAAAATAAAAGACGTAAGTATGATATCACTAGTAAATTCGCAATGATCTGAGGTGAGTATGTTAACAAGTCCAGTTTAAATCTCAAGTTACAGTTTGTATTTCTGAGTTTTCCCATTATTGAAAGGTCTTTCTCTTTAAGAGTAATCAAAATTTGAAATCTGTAATTTTGTTACAAAGAGAAACATGATCAAAAGGGGCTCTCTAAGGAAAACACACATTAAATGTATGTTTGTCCTTGAGAATGTCATGGTACCGAAGATCCAATTTTTCCGGGGTTGGCAAGTGATCTCCAATGAAAGCTTATTTGCATGGGAAAACTGAGCAAGGATATCAAAAACTAAAAAGAAACATAATCCTGAAGAACTCCGAACTAAGGGTGAAAGAAGATTTTCTTAAAGGAGCTTGACTGGACAGTTTTCCATCTGATGCATGAATGCTGCTCAAACTTGCAAATCTTGCTAAAGTGCAGAAAGAGCTTCACAAAATCCTAGACCTTGGAAGCAGATTATGGAGTCAATAAGAATATAAACAATGATTATAAACAAACAGTAAAGGAAGTTTCAATTGCTTCACCAAGGAAATTTTACAATATATCTGGAGCATCTCCCCCTCCCCCCCTCTCCCCCTTTAACTTCTCATATAAATAGATTCCCATATCTTCTGATTGAACAACACCACCCCCCCTCCAAAAAATAAAAATAAATAAAAAATAACAACATATGCAGATAGGAAAGATGATCACAGATGCACAAAGCATATAAATTATGGGACAAAATATCATAGAAAAATATAAGGCACTACCAACTCACATACCACAAAAATTCAAAGGTATAAACCTTTCACCTTAACCAATCAATAGCTAGCACATAAAACTAAGATTGATCAAATCTACCTACTGATCACTGCTTCCACACCACCTATATACAAACCACAAATTTTTGATATCATCAATAGTAACAACCCCACATCAATTTCAACCTAGGTTTATGCTGAATGTCCCAAAGTCCAAACTTGAAAAAATTTCTAAGAACCAACGGTAGACAGATAAAAGCATAGGACCACTTATTTTGGTTAAGCATAAAAAAAAAAAAAAAGTCCCTATTGAGAGTTCATTCATACTTGCAGCATTGTAACTTGTGCTGAAAGGGTGGTTGCTTCTGTCTGAAGTGTCTGCACCTTCCTCTCCAGCTCACTAGTGTAACGGATCTTCCTCTCCTTTGATCGTGCTGCAGATTGCCTGTTTGCAAGAATCCTACAGCAGGACATAACAAAACAAGCCAACCATATTCATAATTTTCAAAAAAAGTAGCTTCTCAATCACTTAGTTCAGTCCAAATACTCTTGAAATTAAAATTGTAACAGATAAAATTGCAGAATCTAAAGACAAGGCCTCCAGAATTTAAGCATACCATAACCTTCATCCCTATCTCAACTAGAATGACGTAAAAATCATGAAAAAGAAGGAAAAGCCCAACTAAACTAGGAAAATACACGAAAATTCAGAACTTTACAGAATTCATCCCATCCACTTAATTCAACTCTACTATTCTCTTAGGATTATAAACACTAGAGAAGACAGAAATGATCCAAGAGAATTTTTATGCAAACCATAACCCAAATTTCTACCACAAAACACAAATTTATAAAAACAAAGGCAAAATAAGCAAAATTGAAATCTATGCAGAGGGAAGAAGATAGAAATGATCAAAGAGATTAATGCAAACCATAACCCAAATCTCTAACACAAAACCCAATTAAATTACAAGAAGGAGAATTAGAAGGCCTAATTCAATCAAAAGTCAAACTAGATAAAAGAAAACCAAAGCTCTTAGGTTTCTTAGCCAAACACGGTAAAAAGAAA
>JAOXJP010229722.1:0-10900 GCA_025762735.1 Platanus orientalis | reverse complement strand
GCCTTTTGATGCTTTGATGTGGGAAGGCTTGTGAAGTTGGCAAATTTAAGATGATGATGATTTGGAGTACTTTCATTATGTTTTGCAACTAGAATGTCCTTTGAGAATGCCTGACCTATTCAAAGTTCAGGGGTGTCTAGACCTCGATTCTATCCTATGTTGTAATGAAACCATCTGAGCCTTGAGTCAAATTTTGGGTGCTGACAAAAGTAAAGTTGTTTCCAGATAACCAAATAAGCCAACATAGAATGGAGATATGATTAACATTCATTCGTCTTTCCTCTTGAGAAGGCCATTTGAACTCAAGCCAATAAGAGAACCAATCTTTAAAGCTATTCCGAATTGGATTTATTTCAAGCAGGTGTGGGGATATATGTCACCACAATAACTTGGCATGGGAACATAGAACAAGGCAATGAATTACAAACTCCTCTTTATCAAGGCACATTGGACAGGTTGGTTGAAGGAGAGCAATTCTCTTAAACCGCAACTGCCTCATGACAAGTTCTCCAAGTAAAGCATTGCATCTTCCTTAGGATACCGAGGGACCAGATAGATTTCCAAAATTTAAGGTCTGAGCCTCTGTTCCTTGGATTGTGGGCAGTAGTGACCAAGGCATAAGCGAACTTTACTGTAAAGTTTCCTTTTTTTCTCCATGTGCCATATCAGCTGATCCGAAGGAAGAAGCGGATGGATTGGGGGTTTTAGAATTACGGTTTTGTCAGTTGGGGCCAAGTGATCCTCTATGAAGTTTAGCTTCATGAATTTGATTAAGGATCAATAATATCATGAATCGTCGGGTCCTTGAGGTTCTACACTAGGGCGGAGATTAACTTCCTATTTGGGAGATCCTTTAACCATGGGTTTAACCAGAGGTTAATATTTTTGCCATCTTTAACCATCCACAAGCAACATTTTAGTAAAATTTCCTTCCCTTTTAATAGGCTATTCCATCCCCACGACCTTGTTCTAGGCTTTTTGATTTGAAGAAAGTCAGTTTGGGGGAAGTAAATGGATTTCATTAATCTGGCCCCTAAGGAGTTCGGTTTAGTTAAAAGTCGCTGTTTGGCCAATAAAGCCAGGTTGGTCATGTGGAGGTCCCTAAATCCCATACCGCCTACACTTTTTAGGCATCATAATTTCTCCCATTTAAGCCAATTAATTTTATGTTCTTGGTGTAGTTGGTCCCACAAAAAAGTATGCTGATATTTATCTATCATTTGACAGATTCTTTTTTGAATTAAAAAGCATGACATAGCGTAAGTGGGTAAGGAGTCTTTCAAGAGAATTTACTTACCTACCTAGTTGAGAAACTGCCCTTTCCAACTTTGAATTTTTCCTTTAGTTTTATCTTCAATGTATGCAAAGAGGTCAATTTTTTTTCTTCCTATAATTGAAGGCAAGCCAAGGTACTTCGTAGGGTGATGAGTCTCTCTAATTCCAATTGATTTGATCAATTGTTCTCTAAAACTAGTAGGAGTATTGCAACAGAATATGACCTCTGATTTTTCAAGATTTGCAAACTGGTCTGATGCCGACTGGAAGATATGCAGAGTTTCCTGAATAGCTTGGATATTACAACTTGAAGCTTTGCAAAAAATATAGCAATCATCGGCGTAGAAGAGAGGAGAAATTGGTGGACTCCTCCTGTGGACCTTAATGCCTTGAATACGGTTCATATTCTCAAGAGTCTTGAGGTTGGCCGATAAACCCTTAGCACAGAGCAGATATAGATAAGGGGATAATGGGTCACCTTGTCTCAGACCTCTCTGGGCATTAAAGGTTGGGCTTGGGCTTCCATTAAGTAACACTTGGAAGGATGTTGTTGCTATACATTGATACACGAGTTGCTGCCACCTCTGCCGAAATCCCATCTTTTCCATCACCTTTATGAGGTATTGCCATTCCACCCGATCTTAAGCTTTGCTTACGTTCATCTTAATTTCCATTGTTGCTATATTAACAATTTCCCCCTCCAAAATATACATATTTTCATATTTATTAAAAAAATTAAAACTTTAATTTCAAAAACTCCCCTAATATTTGATATGAAGTTTTCCCTTGACAACCTCAAAAACCAATCAAATCAAATAAAATGTGAAGTGAAATTTTCACTTAATTATCAAAATAATATTTATTTGAAGTCTTATTTTCAATTTATTTCAGATAATTTTAATAGTGATTTTTGCTAAATCGCTCCAACTTTTGGAAAAATCACCAAATAATAAGGTAAAAAAAAATGATATCCAAATTGGTTTTTTAAGGGGTAAAATTGTAAAAAAAAAAAACTTGGTTAACCGTTAGTAGGTTGGGAGCTTTAAATGGCACCTCAAAAACTTCTTTTTACCCTCCATTTTTAAAAAAATTCAAAATTTCAACCAGTATGCATGTTTAAAATTACCTTTTTAACCCAAAACAAAAAATTAAATTTCTCTCCACACCCCCACCTCCACTCTCACCCAACAAACTCCTCTCTCTTTCTTCAAGATCAAACCCTATCCATACTCATTATTCTTTTAAAGTATAGTAATCACTCAATGGATCATCATAGAGTCGAACTAGAGCAGAAAAACCACTCCACGATAAGTTTTTTATGGTTTCGGAGCCAATTTTTTTACGTGTTTGGTTCGGATTTGCAAGTTTGAACAGAAAGGTTTTATTTGGCCCTACAAGTCTTAATGGAGCCATTTTATTTGGCCATGATCTAATCCGGATCATTTAGAACCTCCTTAACTCTTTTAGGCCCTATCTTGGATGTGAAGCAAAAGTGACTTAGAATGTTTTCTATTTGTCTCATTGTCTTCACTCTGGTGTTTGGATCACCAATGATGAGCCTTTTCTCCTTAGAACGAGGTTAGACTTCTTCAACTTCATCCTTGAAACTAGTTTGAGATGTAAGCTCCTATTGGCTTATTGAGAGCCTTTAATCTCTTTTGGAGATGATGTCTCAATCTCTTGATCTAAGAATACAAGATGTATTTTTACTTATACTTGTGTTAACTCATGAACATCTAATGTTACATTGATTGACTCTTCCATTGTGAGAGTACTCCTTTTATTGTAGACCCAGTAGGCTCTACTAGTGGTGGAATATCATAGAAAAATAGCCTCATTACTTTTTTTGTCAATTTTTTCAAGATGTTCTCTATTCCTAAGGATATAGCAAGTGCTGTCAAATACTCTAAAGTATTTAATAGTTGCCTTTTTCTCACTTCACAATTCATAGAATGTTTTGTCAATTCCCAGTCTATGATAAACACGGTTAGAGACATTACATGCCGTGCTAATTGCCTCAACCCAAAACCTTTTGGCTAAATCTTTGCTTGTAAGCATAAAGGTAGCCATGTCTAGTAGAATTCTATTCTTCCTTTTAGCCACTCCATTTTGTTGAGGAGTTTTAGGGGCTAAAAATTCATGTTTTACTCCCATCTCATCACATCAATCCGAGAATTTATGATTCTCGACTTCCCTTCCATGGTCGCTTCAAATGTGCTTGATGGTTAACTTCTTTTCAACTTGAATTCTTTTTCAAATGTTTAACAATTCATTAAAAGCCTCATATTTCTCTCTTAGGAATGCTACCCAAGTAAATATAAAGAAATCATCAACTACCACCATGAAATATCTCCTACCACCTAGACTCTTTGTTCTAGTAGGACCGGCCAAGTTCATGTGAAGAAACTCTAGGGGTTTAGATGTCTTATCTGAGAGTCTTTTTGTGTGGGACTTTAATTTATTTTTCTATTTAACAACCTTTTCACAATGGGTTGTCAATTTTACTTAGCTTGGGAAAGTCGTTGACTATTCCCTTCTTGTTAAGCCTAGCAAGGTCCTTAAAGTTGAGATGGCCTAATCTTTGATGCCAAAGATTGATCTCATCCTTTTGGGACATAAGACAAGTGTCCACTGCTTGTGGATGAGGATCTATCATATAACAATTGTCACTTGTCCTCATTCCTTTGGTTAGGATTTTTCCTTATTGATGGTCCTTGATCACACAACCATCTTTGCCAAATTGGACAGCATAGCCTTTATCACATATTTGGCTTATGCTAACCAAGTTGTGCTTAAGGCCTTGCACATAAAGAGCTTCGGTCAGTTGTGGAATGCCGGGGGCAACTATGGTTCCTACCCCAGAAATTTTGGCAAGATTTCCATCACCAAAAGTGACATATCCATCGAGTTTCTTCAAGTTGAACAAATAGCTCCCTCTCACCGGACATGTGCCTTAAGCACCCACTATCAAGATACCATCTTGATGAGCTTCTAGCTCTTAGTGTTGTTTGGATGACCAAGCACTTGGGTTCATCCTTTCTTATCCATACTCTTTTAACAAAAGTGGGTTTAAGGTCTTGCCTTTTAGCACTTTGGTGTTAGGCAAAACCTTTTTTTTGTTGAAGGTTTCTATTTTTAATATTTTGAAAATAGTTTCTCTTGTTGACATTTTTACTATTTTGATTTTTTTCTTGAAGATTGTATTATTTAGGATTTGTCATTAGCCCTCTTTCTACAATACACCTTGATATGCCATTCTAAGCCACAATAGTAATAGTAGAATTGGGGTTTTCTAGAGGTATATGATTGTGTTGGTATCCTTATAGATAATTCATTGTAGAAAGATTGTTGGATTCTTCTAGGTTGCTTAGTTTGACTAGGTTGCCCCTTAGCCATTCTAGAAGTGGAGGCATTCCCTTGAAATCTTCTAGTTGTAGAGGTATTTCTTTACACTCCTTCAGGTGTAGAGGCATTTCCTTGAAATCCTCTTGAAGTAGAAGTCTTGTTGGCTTGAAACTTATTTTATGCCTCCTTAGCATAGGAATAAGGTTGGGACTTTGGTTTACTCCCAACCATTTAGGCATAAGACCGAGATTGAGTTTGCATTGGTCTCTCCCAAATTCTACCTTGACTCATTAGAGCTTTTCCCTTAAGTGAGTTATTTGGTATTTTCTCAACATTTTTTGACCTTTGATAAGGTCTTTGAGGTGACACTTTCTCCTTACCTTTTTGGAAGGTTGTGGAGATGGTTGAGTCTTTCTAGTGGCTCTAACAAAGGCATTTTTAGGTTTTTGTGTAGAGGAAGAGGCATTGGCTTCGGAATTGAAACCAAGTTTTGTTATGTCTCCATGATCCTTTCTCATGGTGAGCATTTTCTCAAGATGTTTATATCCTTGAGATACCATGGTCCCGAACTTCCTCTTGTCCTCCTCAAGTTCCTTGATTTGCTTAAGATAATCAAGGGACTTCCTTATTAGTTGAGCACAAGTCATGTTGAGAGCCTTGTTCATCTTATTTAGAGTCTTTACTTGGTCTTCCAACTCTTGGATGAGTGAGTCATAATTATGAGACTCATCCTTCTCTTCTTCTATATTTTTTAGTTTCTCCTCAAGCTCAAGAACCTTGTCGGATAATTTTTTATTGTCCTTAATAAGTCTTCACTTCTTATACCTTCTATTGTCTTCTTCTAAGCCTAAAAATAATATTAGCTTCACTAAGCTTCTTTTCTAGATCTTTGATCTTTAGGCTTATTTCCTCCTTAGCACATAAGAGCAAGTAGTTTTCTTTGGAAAGTTCATTTTCCTTTTCACTTGCTTTAGAAGAATCTTGTTGCAAGATGGAGATGGTTGTCTTCTAGGGATTTTGATTTTTCAGTGAATTCATTAATTTTCCTCTTGAGTGGTTGTTTGTTTTTCTTTTCCAACTCAACACTTTGAACGCAGAGGTCATCGAAGGTCTCTTGTGCATCATAAATCTCCTAATTTTTTTCATCATCTCCCTCATCTTCACTTTTATAGTCACTCATGTCTAGAAGTGAGCTCTTAGGAGTGTTAAAAGCTAAAAAGGCTTTGATCTCTTGTGAGGTACCTTCCTCATTACTTTGTGACTCGTTTTTCGATACCTCTGAATCATCATCTTAAGTTGTAGCCATGGTCTTGCCCTTTGTCTTGAACTTGTTATTCTTGTTACCGCAATCCTCGATAATGTGACATCTCCCTTTGCACTCATAAAAATAAGAAGTTCCTTAGAGAAATCCTTCTTCTTCTTATAGTTTGGGACTGATCTTCTCACTTATTTGTTCTTGAAGTAATCCGTTGTATTTCTCCTAAAGAACTTCTTAAACTTCTTGGCCACCAAGGCTAAGTCATTATCTGACTCCTTGGTGGATTCGGAGGGTTTTTCTACTTCGAGGGCAATGCCCTTCTTCTTTGTAGTGACCTTGATTGTTGCTTCAAATGTTTAAAGGGACTCAATTAACTTTTCTAGTTTAATGGTCTCTAGATCCTTGCTTTCCTAAATAACTATCACTATAGGTCTAAGCCTTTTAGGGAGTGACCTAAGTACTTTCCAGACCACTTTTGACTCCGAAATGTCTTCTCCTAGGCTTCTCACAACATTTACCAAGTTAGACAACTTGGCACTAAATTAAGAGACTTCTTTGTCTTCCTCCATCCTAAGGTCTTCAAGTTGAATGGTGTACATTTGAAGCTTTGACATCTTTATGGCACTTTTACCCTCATGGATAATCGAGAAAAATAACTATGCTTCCTTGGCCATCTTAAGATGAGCTATCATTCTAAACCAATCAGGGGCTAAGCCACTAGCTATGACATTTAGGGCTCTAAAGTTATACTTGTGAGCTTTCGCTTCGGTAGCGAACCATTCACTTTTAGGTTTGTCGGGCATGGTATAGCCGTTAAGTATGGCATCCCAAACTTTGTGGTCATAGGCATTTAGGAAAATCTCCATTCGAGATTTTTAATAACCATAGTTACTTCCATTGAAAAATGGAGGTGTGCTAATAGACATGCTACCATCATCTCTAGCCATCTAGTGTTGCTTTAGGATTTTTACTAAGATCTAATTAGGGTTGTTAAGTCTTATGTGAATAACCTATGCTCTGATACCAATTAAAATACTTAGTAGGTTTATCCTAGAGGGGGGTGAATATGATTTAAAATTCTTTTACCCCTTTTTGTTAAGTGTAGGGATTGATTTTAATTCAATCTTAATGTTCTTAAAATTAATACAAGTGTTTATGTACTACAAGGTGTATACTCAAGTATTTTATCAAACAGGTGATGTGCAAGAGTAGCAATAGGTATAAAAGTAAAGAGACAAACAATCACACAATCAATCCATAACAAGAGATTTATAGAGGTTTGACACAATGGCCTACGTCCATTATTCTAACGCTCACCTCTGAGCTTAAGTATATTTCATTTAGATTGCCTAATACAACCTAGGTAAAAAATATGCAAAACCTACACTATTTTCACTTGGCAAGCTATTCAAAACATTCGGTGTCTCCAGCGAGTGTGTACTACTTCTGGTGTCTCCGACGGAAGTAAAACAAGATAATAATGAATATGAATGCAAAAGAAAACAAATATTACCACAAGTTGGTTCATGTTGCTATGTGCACAAAGTCGGAGTGTTCTTTGTAAAGCTAGTATGCTTTAGCCACCTACAATCTTTAAGCTCTTAACTCTAGTGCTCCTTGAGCTCAACCAATTATGGGATTCTTCTTAGGAAGAAACCACTAAAAGTTCTCCACAATAGTAGAAGTTTGGTATTGGAGAGGAGAGAGTAAGAGCTTCACCTTTGAAGAAGATGCTAGTTATTTTATCTAAAAAAAGTGAGAGGACGATGATTTTCTCAAGGGAGGAAGCTCTCAATTAGGAAAAGTTTCTAACACTCTCTAGCCTGCTCGAAGTGTTTTCCCTAAAGGGAAAAGTTCTATTTTATAAGGGTGAAGATCACCCATAACCTTTGGATTAGAATCTTTGAAAATGGGAAACTCTTTAAAGCCATAGATTTTCAAAAAAAAAAGGGTTCAAATTTTGAAATAACACATGGGGGGAATAAAATTTTAGAGTTGACAAAATTACCCCCATGATTGATCACGAGATCCATGATCAATCACGGAGTCAAGCTCACAGAGTGTGATCCTTCTCGTGATTGATCACGCCTAATGGGGTGAGGCTCTTGGGTTTCTCAGACTGAGACCTAAATTGGGGTCATGATCGATCATGAGATCCATTATCAATCATAACCTCGATCTGATGCACTTTTCTGAACTAGTGCTTGAGCTGCTTTGGGGCTGATTTCTTTGGGGGCTTTTGTGGGTTTTTCTCCACACTAAGGTCCATAATTTGGTCTACATATGATATGAAATCCATGCTTTATGCCTTTTATGAGATTGGCAAATCCGAGGTAGCTTTCGGTCTTCCTTCAAGCCTTTGGTCCACCATGTCTCATTGTCTTGAACTTGTGAGCGCATAGGACACTTACAAGACATAGACCCTTCATAAGGTTTGTCCATGGGATTGACATTACATACATTAACAACTATGTACTTTTGATCTTTGTTTTGATAAAAGAATGTTTTTGGTGGCAAAATTAGATTACATATAAGTCCACATGTGTTATCATAGTCAGTCAAGGGCTCAATGGTAAGTACATTTTTGTCCCTTGTAGCTCCTATTGACAATGTTTAGTGAATAGATTGATATGAGAATTATTCTTTAATAAATGGTATCTTTGTTATTTTATATTCATTAGAGTTCAGTCACAACATGCTAATGGATATGATTGCAACTTGTGAAAGTTCAACGTTATTATTTTAGTTAGGAAAATGCAAAAGACAATATGAAATTATTAAAATCCCATCGATTGCAATTGTAGAGTTGTAGGAGTTAAACTGAAATTAAAAATAGGATTATTTTTAATGATTTTGATGATATAGTTTACCACATCCAATGGAAGTAAGACTATATTAGATATGGGTGGCAATGAGTTGAGCTAGCTCGGCTCAGCTTGTCATGAGCCTGGATTTGAGCTTGTTTTCTAAGCTAGCTCGGCTCAGCAATTATATATATATATATATATTTGTGTATGTGTGTGTGTGTGTAAAATAGTAATGTTTAAAACAAACATTAGGTTAATAGGCCATTAAACTATTGGGCCTTTAGTTTTTTAGCTGGTGAGCTAAGCCTACTTTTATGAGCCCAAGCCGAGCTTGAGCTCGGTAACTCATGCTCATCACGAGCCTAAGTCGAACTTGAGTTTTGCCTTAATGTGATGAGCCCCAGTTAATTGAGTTGGGCAAAAATCGACTCATCTTGGCTTGTTGTCACCCCCTAATATTAGATACCATACCTTTTATTTCCTTAAATTTAAACTCCTATGAGTCTATATAGGTAAGAAAACAAGATGATGGAGTGACCATTAATGTCCACTCTAGTATGTGTCTATTTACCCGGTCTTGAAAATGACCTAAGGAATGGTGGCACGTGGATCCCACTAATTTCAAATGAAACTAATTGTAAGGCGATAGGTAGAGTAGTAAAGGCAGAAAGACGAAAGGTGAAAACCACGATAGATCATTGACACGTGTTTTGACTGTTATGATGGCAAATGTGGATCCAAAAATGGAAAGATGGTTAGTCGAGGAACGAGATAAGAGGAACACGATACGCCTCATCTTTATGACCAATAAAAAGAATCAGGGAATCAAAAGAAGTTACCATTGGATGTGATTAATGGAAACTGGAGAAACATGAAGGAAACTTAGCAGAGTGGAGGAAAACTGTCGTAATTGATCGATGCAATATAAATTGTGCATGAATAGACGAAGAAAGGACCCTCAACCAATCAATCAAATCCTTTATCTAGGAGTAGGAGTAGAAGTAATTTAACATTTGTAGTGTAGTTCAATAGCTTGTAGTCTGTAATTGTTCGGGTTATGATCGAATTGCTTACTATCGAGGAAAAGAGTATTTGAGAAGGAGTAGCGGCTCTAATTGAATCAAGTAAGACATTTATTTTTTTAATTTCTTGTAAGTTATGTTTATTAATTTCATTTTCATCTATTTTTTTCTAAAGGTGAGTTAAAGTCTTTTTTATTGGGACAATTATGAATCTGTTTGATTAGGATAGAGGAAGGAAAATCAAAATTCCCACCAATAATGTCCATATAGAAAAAGAAAAAAAATGAGAAGGATCTGTTTTTCCAATAAAAATCCCGATTTTCTAAAAAGATTCCTTTAAGAGGTATATTTTCTTTTAACTACAATAAAGTCTAGTCCCCTATATAGGATTTAATTATTTCATTTAAAAAAATTATAAAAAAGATTTAAGAAAGGTAGTTCCTTCATGCAAAATTTTTAAAATCAATAAATCCTTAGGGGGGTTGGTGTTAAAAATGGCCAGGCTTGATCCTACCAAATGGGTAAAACAATGCTAGGTCTATCTAGGCTCATTCGATGGCTGGAGGTGATTAGGCTACTTATGTATAGCAAAACCAATTTCAAAGTTAAAACATGATGAACACAAATTGAAAAAGCCTACCGCTAACATGTTTGTCATTGTTGGACCTAATGTGTAGATGTACATTTATTTTTGGGAGTTTCTATTAACACCTCCAAAATTGCTCTTTACACCCGTATGTTTTCTCTTCACGCCTCCTTCCCTACCTATAACATGTTAGAAATATATGTCCTGACAAAGCCATTCACATAAAATATAAGCATGATTCATTAATTATCTAATTAATAATAACTATTTATTTTATCATCACATGAATTTGTTTCTTTATAGGGGTAATTATTTAATCTCATAAGATGAGATAGGTGGTCCTCAGGTAACGATGTTAGACACATTAGAATGTGTGAAGAGATCTGATTATCCAGTTCTTGTAGACCTGAAAGTTTATAGCTATGGGTGATGCTAGATACATCACTTATAGGGCTGTTACATGTAGAGTTTCCATATGATGGAGTGATGTAATCTTAGTCACTGAAGTGAGACTCTAAGCTTGCATGTGAGTGCATTATATAAATGCATTAAAGGGATCTATTATGAACACACTTGGTAAAACATCACTGTCAGAATAAGTGTTGTT
>JAOXJP010229721.1:0-10900 GCA_025762735.1 Platanus orientalis | reverse complement strand
GAATGGCGTAACAGGATTCATGTAGCCGACCCCAAATAGTTGGGATAAGGCTGTTTGTTGTTGTTGTTGTTGTATTATTTTGGTAAGTAGCTAGCTATGGTTACTAGTTGTTAATCTTTCTTTTTTTCATGATTCTGCACTAGTCTCAGAAAGTTTTGTTGGATTTTGAGTCATCACTAAGGCTCTACTTGGTTGCTAGTAGAATGCGAGAAAGTGAAGTGAAATTAATTGTATGAAAATGAGTAAAGTGAAGTGAAGTAGAGTGAAATTGTATTTTCCAACAATTGTTTAGTTGATTTAAAATATAGTAAGAAAACATAAAGAAATATTGCTTACTTTCAAAATGTGCAGTGGATTTCATTCTAAAATCCGACCAAATTAGTCAGATTTTGATAAAAGAAATCAAGGTATTAGGAAAACCCTAAATGGAAAGCCAATATTCCAATGAACATTTTTCTATTTCAACCAAACGGCTACTCCAATTAGATTTTTGAAGATCCGTACTATTTTACCTTATTTAACTAGCAACCAAGCAGTGCCTTACTAAGTCATTACCATAGTTGGCTTTCAATCATCTATGGTCTGTTAGAGCTCTCATCTACGTGCTCATGGATTGATCGATCTATTTCGGGTCATACAAAGAACTTAAAAACACCTAATGGCTTAAGCCGTGGTTCCCATTTCCTTGCTGATCCATTATGTATGAAAATAATTTTAAAAATCCGTATAGTGTGAAAGCTTTTATCTTGATGAACAAGGCCTACAGTCTTATGTCACAGACATAGCTTCTCCTCATGCGACACTCGCTACTCTATACTCCATAGATGAGTCAGCTTTTACCCATGACAGCACTTTAAAGTATTTCAGTAGGGTGCAGTGACACCTAGCTCCAGAACTTGGTGTTTTTATTTTCTTATCAGAATCTATGGTAAAAGATTTTAATCCAATAGTTTTGATTAGGCTCTAGAGACTTAGCTGTAGATCCGAGTCTGTTCCATCGTATCCCTTGTTTCTTCACTGTATCCAGATGAGCAAGGCTACTATGCCTGGTACATGGCGATGAGGGGTCTCGAGTACTCTTTAACATAAATGAATTCTCACATACAACGGATTTATTCTGTTTGTCTACTCGCTCCCAAATTAAAACAATTTGTCCAATACTCTTTGCTCTAGATACACTGAACATGATAGTAAAGGTGATCTAAATTTTATAGCCTGTTTGACAGCCACATGTAATGTAATCATTTCATTTGAGTTTCTCAAGGCATTTGTAGCCGTGAGGTGATGGTTTGTAATGAATTCATTCAAATTTATACTGATTTGTTAACTACAATTAGAAATGAAGTCATCTTAAGTTTTTCTATCAATTGAAATGATTACTGTTATTAAACACAAATGGGTGTAAATCTGAATTAGTTCATTTCAAACCGTCCCATTGTGGCTACAAAAGTCTTGGGAAACTCAAATGAAATGATTACATTACAGGTGGCTGCCAAACGCAGCCTTAGTGTATTATACAATATTTGTATATGAAGCATATCATTATTTTTGTTCCAAATCTAAATGTGAAAATGTATTACGCATGTGTAATACATTATATTTAGATGAAATTTTTATGATCCCGTATTATTATATGATATGTTTCGTTCTAAATTTTATATGTGAAAATATACTAAACATGTACAAATGTAACCTCATGAAATTTTCATGATCCCATATTTTATATTGAACTTTTTTCCCCAATTAGAGAACTTTAAATGCCTAATTTTTTATTCGTTACTGAAATAATCTGAACTATTTCTTTGCTATACATGTTCCCTATGTCCAATCTCTACTAAAGCAATACTAAGGAAGCTGTCCTCATCCATGGACCACCCTAGGGCATTCTTTTCATAATCAAGCAACCCTAGAGAAACCCTTGGGTTGCCCTAAGGAAATTATGTATACATGCAGGTCAAGGGCAACCTAGTGATACGATTTCTTCTAAAGACTTGTACAAGCTTTGTTCCTTCATATAGCACTGAACATGTTAAGGGCAACCCAAGTTATTAATATATTATACACCATATAAAACTATAATATTTTTTTGTTGCAAATTATAATGAGAAAACACATTAAACACAAATGTATGCTTAGATGAATTTTCACGATCTAGTATTTTTATTTTGAAATTTTGGCCGAAACTTTGGCCGAAACTTTGGTTAGTGAAATAAACCTAAACTATTTCCAAACTATACATTTTGTCAGATTGCTAAATAGAGCAATACTAAGGAGGTTGTCCTCATTTATGGGCCATCGTAGAGGAATCTATTTATAATCAAGAAACCCTAGAACAGCCATGGACCACCCTACCCAAAGACATTGTATTCATAATCAATGCAGCCTAGAAAAGCCCAACGGTTACCCTATGACTCTTTAATCATGTATACACACAGGTCAAGGGGCAGTCAAGAAAGGACTGTCCACCAGTTTAATAAGAAAGGAAAATGAAAGAAAAATAGAAGGCATAAAAATTAGTCACTTTAGTCCCCCCATTTCTCATTAGTCTTAGTTATTCTTTGGGACGGAGTGGAAGAAGGGAGGAGATTCTTGAACGAGGAAAAGGGTCTAATGATTTTGAAAGAATTGAATGAGTAGTCGTATGAGGTGAAAATCAGCCGCCATGGTGAAATCGGTAGACACACTGTTCTTAGGAAGCAGTGTTAGAGCATCTCAGTTAAAGTCCGAGTGGCGGCACATTCTAAAATATTAGAATAATTTCTATAATGAATTCAATTCCTAATATTTGCAGATGATTGTTATATTTTTTATTTTATTTTTTAAAACAAGCATAAAAGAAATTGAAGAAAATAAACAAACTTTTGAAGATTTTAAGGGCATATCATTAATTACTTCAAATCAGAAGTGATCTTTATGTGTGATACCCCCATAAATTTTAAAAGAATCATTGCAAGTTATTTAAAAATTACACAAATCTAAACTCTTTTGAAATATTTAGGAGCACCTTCACGTATATCACTATTTTCATACATAAAAAATAAAATGTCTAAAACATTTAAAAAATGAAAAGAAAAAATAAGATCTTCAACTGGTAAAGAACTCTTCTTAAAATCAGTTGTGTCGGCAATTCCCACTTATGCAAGGGCATATTCTTGCTTCCAAAAATACTTTGTGAATCAATTGAGAGAGAGAGAGAGAGAGCTTTAAAGGCATGGGCATTAGGGACTTCCACGATTTCGACCTAGTCTTTGTTGGTGAAGCAAGTCTCGAGAATAATAAATGATCCTTTTGCCTTATGGGTTAGAATTTTAAAATCAATATATCTTCCCCAAAAATAATTCCTCCAAGTAAAAGCATACCTTACACCTCTTGGGCCTAGAAAAGTAAAACAAGAGGCATAGACCTTTCAGTAAGAAGCCTTTAGATGGGAAGCAGAAAATGAATCCCATATTGACATTTGAGATAATCCTTGGATTCCAACGAATCAAAATTTCAAAAGCTCAACTTCTCATCTTAAGTCGTATCATAGAGAAAGTGGCAGACCTAATAAATAAGCCTAAAGGAGAATTGAATCAAAATATTTAAAAAAACCTGTACCCCGAACAGGAAATTATCAACATCATAAAAATCCCTATTAATCATACCCAAAAAAAGGACAAGTTGGTAAGGAACTCTAATACAAAAGGCAATTTCATAGAAAAAAAAAAAAAAAGAAGCCTGCTATCTTGATGTCTCCCTACATTCTTGAAGGCCCCAAATTCATTCCCACAAACTTCCCTTGGAAAAAGCTATGAGGAATAAGCATCCCCCGCCCCCGGGAAAATAATGGCTTCTCTTTAGAAAGCATGTAAAAATATCCTTCCTATTAATAAGGTTTTACAATGGAAAAAGTTAAACATTAATGTTGTGGCATGTTTGTAAAGTTGAAAATAAGTCAATCTTACATTGTCTTCTAAAGTTCCCCCATACAGAAAAGAGTATGGTTCGCTTCTCATCTAAATATAAAATCAAATTTTATTCATGCTCAATCCTTCACTGAAAGGATGAAAGGTTGGTGTACACGATTCAATTCCTAAGCAAGATCACCAATTTTTTTTAAAAGCATTGTTGTTCTTAGTTGGTGTATATGGAAGGTAAGAAACAAAATTATTTTTGAAATGACAGTTTCAATATTAATAGAATTCTATTGTCTTACAACAGATTATCTCAAGAGATTTTGTTAACCAATCCAACTCAAAAGCAAGGGATCGAGAGGGTTTATAGAACTTAGACTCGAGAAGCATGGACGTAAGTGCAGTCCATTCTTCCAGGTGTTGGAGTTCGCATTTGTAGTCTCTCCTTGCTTCCCTAGTTCACTACCACCCCTCAAGCCAATCACAACTTTTCTTTTCCCTGGTATTGGTAAGTTAATGATTCTATAGTATTGAGGATGGACTGATATACGACTGAACTGTGCACGGGACTTCCTCATAAAGATAGTTCGGGAGGACATTCAACATTCTAGCTAATTATTGGTTAGTAGTTAAGAGGTCAAATTTTTTATGATTGAACATCATTCCATTTGAAAGGCTCCTAGGCATGAAGTCTGACTAATGGTCATTCATGCAATATCAATACAAACATTTTCAACATAAAAGTGGAAGGGCCACTATAGAAGGTAGAAGTAGCCTATAGTAGAGTAGTCAAACTATTGTGTTAAGCATATAGTTGGTTCTTGTCTTGTTTAGCCATTTGGCACCCTCTTTGTAGTCCAGATTTGGTCACAACCATATGTTGCCCCACTAATCCACTAGTAACAGAAATTGAAGCACAGAGTCAATTTACACCTTTCAAGTAGAAAAATGGGGGATAGGAAAAAAGGTCAGCTTACTACTTAAGGTAAGAATAAGTGAAGTTAAAGGTGCCAAGCTTGAAATCCCTAGCAAAACTGAATCTCCTTGATTTGCTTGAAAAAGTACCGACCAGAAAGATAGATTAAATCGACCTCCTTCCCTTGCCCCTTTACCGAACCAACCGATGCATGATTAGAGTGTACCTCAACTTATGCAGAATCTCTCTTATTGGTTTAGAGTTACGGCTTTGGCTTTCTACGCATGCTTCAGTGTCTTTGATATATGTTTATAGGGAGAGCATTCAAAACCAAAGTTAGGGACCAAACTTAGGGAGTTACTGTTCTAGTGACTAAAGCAAAATAAATTCATATCAACACTAGAGGAGGGAATTCAACGTCAATTTTGGCTATGACCTGTGATTAGAGGAGCAAAGGAAAAGAAGGCGATGAATATCGGTTCTTCAAGAGAGAGAGCAATAACAAGAGAATAGTAGTACATCAAAGAATTCTTCATTTTTTTAAAATAGCCCTAGTGCTATGGAACAAAGAATTCTCCTAAGTCTATCCCTTGTAGGATCTGGTGACCTTGGTAGGTGGAAGAAGGTTGGAAGACTTGTTCTATTTTGATGTATATTTCACTCAAAAACATATCTCTTCTCATGACTGCATCCAAAAAAAAAAACAAATGCAAGTCACGATGGAGTTTGTGGCACAAAAGACCTGAGCATCTTCATATGAACCAATTTCCAATTTTTTTTAGATATCTTCATCTTCGAAGCTGATGCAGCACAATAGCTTTGATACCAAAATTTGATGTGGGGTATTTGCTAAGAGTCTCAAATAAACCCAAGGAAGCAGAAGCAATAACAAACTTTAAACAACCAAGATTTAAACTTTAAACACACTCAAGTAGCCCAAAATTTTAAAAACAATACAATAATTGAAGAAGAGAATAAAGGAGAGGTAACTAGAAGAGTTTAAATGAGAAAAGAGGTAGAAAATGGGAGGGGGGGGGGAGGAACCCAAAAGGATAATTCTATAATTTCTAAACAAACCCTTGAAATCACCAAAATAGCCCTCTTCATGTGTTAATTTTCTTTGAAAATTTACAATATGTCAGATGAGTCATAAAGATATTCCCATACAAAATTTCATCAAATTCTGATAAGTTTTGATATAAAACCCATGAAATCACCAAAATCGCCCTCTTCATGCGTTAATTTTTTTTTGAAAATTTACAATATGTCAAATGAGTCATAAAGATATTCCCATACAAAATTTCATCAAATTCTGATAAGTTTTGATATAAAAAATTACAAAAATGCAGACCTATTGTACTCTTAAATGGAGTTTCATAAACCGCTAGAGAATCTTGTTCAGTTACTTTGTCCTTGATGCTATTGATAGCAATACCTTAGATGTAAATTAAAAAGAAAATAAAAGAGGTAAGAAGAAGAAATGATAAAAGAAGAAGAGAGAACAAGAGATATAAGAAAATATGAAAATAAAAAGATAGAAACTAGGGAAAACCCTAGGTTCCATAAGGCTAAACCATGGAAAGGGAGAAAAGGAGGAGGGATAAAACCCAAACAAACCAAACTTGAATTTAATAATCCATATCTACCAATACAAAAATGTGCAACTCTTTATATAATCTCAAAACACTAATAAAAATAGCAAGAACTAAAATAGAAAATCTTAAATTAACTAGCCTACTTGTTACCTAAGATTTTTCTAAGCCTAAAACTATTAAACATTGACTTTCTAAAGACAAAAGCTATCAAAATTAAGGCCTTCAAGAGAATTTCATCTAGCACTCCATAAGGGCCCCACTTTGGCTTGTTAACTCACTAAAATTACTAAAATACCATTGACAACAATACCTTCTTACAAAAATACCCTTAGACTAAAAAAACCTAAATTAACCAGACATAAAAATGCCTTATTACAAAAGTATCTTAGCCCATAAAACACTTAAAATAACCCATCTTTTACCCCTAGAATTTGCTGCCCCTAACCTACTCCTTGCATGCAAGGGGGACACATCATATCAAGAAGTGATTTACACCCTCTTGAACTTGAATCTCCTGTGGATTGACACATACATCAACCTCATAGCCTCAACAATATCGAGATGTCTAAATCCTTTTCTTCTTGCTCTTGGTCTAATCATGACTATGTAAAGATAAATATTGATGATCAAAGGAACCTTATTTTGCAAGGACACCATGAAAGCCCGTTGCATCAGTTTTAATGGTGGAATGCTTAAAAGCAAGGTTGGACCTAAGACCTACAAATGCTTTGGGGATCCAAAAGATCCAGTTGGAAGGTGATTCACGATCTAAAAGCTCTAAACAAAGATGTTTTTTGAGTATCTTATTCAAATATAAAACAACATTTTGGAATGTAAATTCTTGTTAAATACTTTCAAGGAATCTATATCAGCCATATTCAAAGATCAGTGAATAGGGTAACAGATTCCATAGCAAAATTTGCAACTACTTTCAAAGAAGCTTTTATATATATATATATATAAATATTAAGGCATCTTATAATGTCTTTTTTCCTCTGTTTGTTAATGGAATTTCATTTACCCCCTACCTAAAAATAAATAAAAATAAAGGAAAAAGATAGGGAAGTTGATGATGACATCTTGCCATGTGGCAAACTTAGAGTGTACCAGTGCTAGAGGAGAGTTCCCTAGAGCCTTTACATAGACCAAGGACTGTTCGGAGTCCATTGCTTTGATTGGAAAGAGATTTGAAACTGATTTGAGTATGACACATTTTTCGAGGCATTTGAGGTCTACTTGTCCATGTGGATGGATCCACATGTGAATATCATCAGTGGAGGACATGTCATTTTATTTTATTTAATGTTTTAGTACTTTTTTTTTCCGTTTTACAACATATTTTCATGAGTTTTAGATTTTTCCCCATGTTAGGAGCATTTTTATAATTTTCTATTTTAGGGAGCTAATTGCAAATAAATATTTTTATCCTTCTTTAAGAGTCCTAGTCATGTACTACTAGGATAACGACTTGGGTTGGAGTTAGATTAGTTTTGCTTCTTTTTTATTGCACTTGTTTAATTAGGAGCAAAGTTGTAATTAACAATTTTTTTATATACATACACAAAGTAATAGAAATCGTATTGACCTATTAAACGCAGAAAAAAGATTTTGAATACAAACTTTGCTTCTCCTCTCAGTCAGATGCTCTCTTGCAGTGTTCAAGCTTAGAGCCTCTTTGTTTGCCTAGGCAAGGACCTAGGTTGGTAATTTCCTAGGAAGGGGATCAGTGATTTTCCCCTAGGTACTTACCCAACTTCTTCTTCTTCGATCCCCCATTCTCTTTTTCTGGTTTTCTTGATCCCCTACACTCATTCATAGTTCTCCATCATCTCATTTTGCATCTAAATTACCTCCTACAAGCCCAACAACCATTATTTGTTTCCATCCACCAAAACCCACAATATTCCCATAACCTATTACCACACGGTTGGGCGGCCGGCCCAGTGCACGAGGCTCCCGCTAACGCGGAGTCTGGGGATGGCAAGATGTACATAGCCTTACCCCCATTTCTGGAGAAGCTGTTTTCGTGGCTTGAACCCCGCGCCACCAGGACGCTAACGGTAAGCCTTACCGTTAGGCCAAGCCGCCCTTTCTATTACCACACGGTTACCTTGTCAAAATCAGAAAACTCAAATCCTGCAATAACTTTGCAACCTAGACTTGAACCCACCTCTTGGTTTCCCTATAGTTTTCGAACACCCTATAGTCATCTCCCCTTCAATCTTTTATAATTAAAAAAAAAGCAATTTTCTATAAAAATCTCAACTGTTGTTCCACTAAAACCCTACAAAATCTGGGTTTACCTAAACCTGAGATTCCAGAAACACAGGGGTTACCCTAAACCAACATAAAGTCTTTCCCCATACCCATTGGGCACCTTAAAGTCCCTTCTCCCATCTTACTTATCATTTAAATTAATTCCTTTTGTCCCCATACACCTTCCTGCCCTAGTGATCTTTTCAAACCCATTAAAGAATCCAATTGGCTGACTCATTGCTTGTCTTAAACCATTTCAATCTAGCCTTTAATCAAAATTTTGTTCTACCCCAAAACTTACAACAACAAGTATATTGTTCAAGAGGAAATAATCACCAAGGATTTGTATCCCTATTGTGAAGGTAGAATACACAATCTTCCTTTGTGTGTTGAGATTGATCATGCTACAATCCTAAGGAGAGAAATACAAATCAACCAGCTCTTCCTCTGTATTTTGGGTGTGATTTATTCAAGAAGAATACATTCTAAATAATTGGTTATGTCCCTACATAGCTCTTTACACAAAGGAGCACTCTTGGTTGTGATTTGGACTGCATTTGAAGAATTTCTAATGAATTTGGGCTCTAAAGTTTGCTGGTTTTGAAGGAGCATCGTACGTGTTTGAACAATTTCCCATGAGAGGAGTATTTAAATTTTGAAGACTATTCTTTTGTAGTTGATTAAGTACTTAAGTTAGTAAGTGTCTAGAATATCTATTACAACTATTTGGGCTAAATAAAGAACGTCTTTACTTCAACTTTTAAAGGCTGCCTAAATTTGCCTATCAAGTGTTTGAAGAAAGACTTACAAGTGTGTGATCATCTACTGTGCTGGTGCCTGCCTTGAAGACTTGCTCAAGGATTTTTCTATGTCATCCCTTCCACTTGATGCTTATGTAAGGTGCCATCTCCCAACTTGCATACTGAGACTTTGTTGCTACCTCTTTCTTATGCTATTTTTTTTGTCCATCATACCACTCATAGTCACTATTTTAACCTTCATTGCTTGCTACCTATGTCCCCTTTAGCACCTGTAATTGCTTAGCAACTACAACATATTTAGATCAGTGTTTGTTTAGCCTGTGGAGCATCTATCTACATATCCATACTGTTTACACTTGCTATCCAGCCACCCCCCTCACGGTATAAACCCCTTTACATCCTCTTTATGTATGTCTTCATCATATTTTGCATGCTACTCACTTAGTTAGTTGGAGTTCTTTAATTTAGCAGGTTTGGTTTTTAATTTTCCTTTTTTTATTTGGTTCATATCTTGTTGGTACTAGTTAACTCATCACTTAATCTTTATTATTGTTTCTTTTAAAGTACTTGATGGAGTAGGAACTTAGTTTATAGTGTTGAAATTGTTAAAAATATTTGACTTGTGGGTCTCTTTAATTTCTTGACATGCATACTACATCATTTTTTATATCAGAATTAGGTTGCATCTAGTTTTATCTAGGTGTAGTCCTACCCCCTAGTGCTGTCTAGGAGTACCCCATACACTTTCAGTAGTTCTTTGAGCATTGCATGACCATATAGAGTTTCTATTTTTAGATTTGCATATACCCATTGTGAGCATCATATAGAGTCTTGAGGTGGCTGATTTCTGTTTAGCCATACATCTACCTACTCCTACCACCTCTTAGGTAGTCAGTATACACACCTTTGGTTGTCCCAGTGCATGCTTAAAAGGTTCGAGTTTAATTATCATTTAAAAATGACTAACAACCCACCTGTTTGGCAACTAGCTATTGATCGGTTAACCCAAGAGATACACAATTTGAAAGAGGTAGTAGCCACCATGAGTGAGCAAATGAGTGAGAATCATAGGAGGGAAGGTTTAGTTGAAGGAGAAACTTCTAGGGGACCTCGTAGAGATAAGAACATTCATCCACAAAATGAATTCCACCAAGGTGACTATGATGATTTAGCTATGAGATTTGTAAGAGTGGAGGTACCTTAGTTTGATGGAAAAGTAGACCCTAAAGATTTTCTTGATTGGATCTCAGCTATGGATGCCCATTTTAAGTGGTACCACCTGTTCAATGAACATAGAGTCAAGCTTGCTAAGATGAAGTTAGTTGGTTCAGCTAGACTCTACTGGGATAGTGTGAAACTGTTAGGTCTATGTATTGTCAATGTCCATGTACAAAACAAAGTGTGTACATGTAGTGGTCATGTTGTATAGGACTTTTATATGTAACTTGTGTATCCATGTAAGTCCAAGAAGAGAGTCCG
>JAOXJP010229720.1:0-10901 GCA_025762735.1 Platanus orientalis | reverse complement strand
CCCTTCACCGGCTTATGAATAAAATCAAAAATCACCTTCCCCAAAGGTCCAACACCATTCTCCTATTTATTTTATGAAGCTTTGTTTCTTGTAATGAAAAAACATCAACCTTCCTCTCTTCCCTGTCGAAACCCCCAACATTCTAGGTACAGAGGTTTGCCTTCATCATGAGAAACAGATTGAAATCTCCCTCTCCTCACCCTCCTATCTCTACCCCTTTCCTCCCTATCATATCGAACATCTGACCGCAGCCTCTTCAACTCGCGAGACTGCCTGTTTCCAAAAGCACTTTTGTGGCAACGTTTCGCACGCCAAAGGCTCCAGCTACGTCTCCTCTCAATCTCCAAAAAAAAGTCTTCTACTCGCTGCTCAATGCCCTTGAAAGAGTACCCCAGTCTCCTCTTCACCTCAAGCCCCTTCTTAATAACCCAGTCCGAGTGATCAGGAGGCAGAAGCATCAAAATAGGTTCAGCTTCTGTGGAGACTTGTTGAATCATCTGTTTCTTCGCTGTCCTTACCCAAATGAGGTGCATACTGTTTCTTTGCTGGTTTTGGCGTTGAATTTATGATGCTGAATTCTCTTTTTGAGTTATGCTTGAGTTGGAGAACCCATGCTTTTGGGGGAGAGGTTGGTGATGTGGAAGATGGTACTGGCAGCTATCTGCTAGTATTTGGAGTAAAAGAAATAGGAGGTATTTATAGAATTGTAGGGAATTAGGTTGTTTTTTTTTTTTTTTTTTTCAGTGCTAGCCTGGGCAAGAGAATACTTTTTTGGGTGTTCCATTTGTCAAGAATCTTATTTTTTCCTGATCAATAACAAAGGTTACATTATATATTCATATGTCAAGACTATACAAGTAGGGGACAGACTTCCCCAAGTAGACATTCGGTACAGTGTTTACATTTCAACCTTGTTACACTACAACCAATTAGAGACAAAGTTCAAACAGTCAATGTCTCTCAATTCTTTTAAGACACACACAGTCCGTTGCAAAAGAACAAATTTCCATGCTCTGAAAACCTTGTTTGATGACAAGGTGCTAGGTCCGGATGGTTCTCCCATGAAATTCTTTAAAGACCGCTTTCATCATGAATGAAAGCAGTCTTTGAATTTCACCAAAAATTAGCTCTTTGTAGAAGTTTGCATGCCACATTTATTTCCTTTTTCTCCAAGAAGCGTGGGACAACAGAGCTTAAAGATTTTAGGCCCATTAGTTTGTTGGGCAACTTTTATAAATTGATTGCAAATGTGTTGGCCAAGAGGCTGAATATGGTTCTTGATAAAATTATTTCTCCTTCCCAACATGCTTTCATCAAGGGTCATTAGATTTTGGACTGTTCTCTTATAGCTAATGAATGCATTGATGCTTAGGTTACGAATGGAAAGAATGGTCTTATCTGTAAGGTAGACGTAGAAAAGGCTTATGACTATGTCAATTGGGCATTCCTGGATGTCATTATGTATAAAATGGGTTTTGGCAGAAAGTGGAGATATTGGGTTAAAGTTTGTATTTCGTCAGTGTCTTTCTCCATGCTTATCAGTGGGTGTGCCGAAAGCTTTTTTTTGTGGTAGTAGAGGATTGCGTCAAGGGGATTCTCTATTTCCACTGCTGTATAAATGTAACATGCTCAGGATATTTTGCTTGTCCAATTTGCCGATGATACTTTGGAGGTGTTTGGTTCGGATTCTAGAATCTGATTATTGATTTTGATTATGGATTATCATAATTAGATCCTAGAAATGGATTGTCATAATCCATTTTCACATTTGGCTAATATGATTTTAGAATTCTAAAACTTGTGTAACTAAGCCTCTGCAATAAAACACCTACCCAACCAAAGCCTTTGAATTATTGTCCAAACAGAGAGCTAAAAAACCCTATTTGCTAGAAAGCTCTTGTAATTTCTGCAACTTTAGGTTTGTACATTAAACCCTTTAACCCATTGATGATGTTGCATCATCATAAGGATAGTCCTCATAATCTCGAGCCTTCCAAAACTGATTGCAACTCTGAACCACTATCGAAGATTGAAATTACATAATTGGTTCCAACAAAAGCTATGCTTCCTCCTTCGGCGGTAGGGGTTCAAGAAATCTGAGAGGCTACATGACTCCCAACTCATCTAGTTTTCTGCCTCTCGAAGAAACCTCCATCAATGTTGTTTGAAGCCCTAGATTCTTTACTGCACGTTCCATGAGTAGAATTGTCCAAATTGTTAGACTCGGAATCGGAACCGTTTCTACCGAGTTTAATAGTGGAGGCGGGTTCCGGAACCCCTTGCGATCAATTTTCCATTGGAAGATCCGTCGTATCAACAACTTTGTTGAACAAAGGCACTCATGGCAATCAAATAAATATAGAATTTGGCTTATAGCTGATGCAAACAACATAAAACGGATTTTGTATGTACCCCCACCCAAGCGGACCAAGTTCAAGATGGTGCAACATATTGGTTAGTTAGAGTATCTTAGGGGCTTAGGATCATTATGTAATAAGAACTTTTGTGCCATGAGTTTTTATTTTTAATTGGGTCAATTTTGTAATGAGGCTTAAAGCAAAGGAGTTTCATGTTATTTTAGTAGTTTTACGGGAAAAAAAGCTTTGTTGACAACTAGGAAGTTTACCTTTATTTGGAGTCGTAAAGTCAACCAAGCAAGGTCCTCTAGCTTGCTGGTTGACAACCCTTATTTGGGTGGTCTTCAGTAGTTTGAAATTTTAGGAAAGTGGGATTTTTAGGAGTCTTTGTTTTTAGGAAGTCTTAAGAAGAAATATGAGTTTCTATTTTTATCAATATCTAAGTTGTGAGTCTTGTAAATGTCGTGCCCCGATACCCATACTAGTAGGGCCATGAATTTCGGCATGTGATATTAACACTTTTCATTCATTCATTCATAACCTGTTTAAATTTTTCGCTTTTCTTTTTCATTCATATGCAACGGAATAATACATCAATCAATTTCCAATAATCATATAACCATTCACATTTTTATAAGTCTGACCAGTATAAAAACCCATATTCCATAAACCATAATCCTGTAAATAATCCAAAACATAGTTTAACATTCCCATTAAATTAAACTAATAGTTTGACAAAATCTAAACCATCATCTGAAAATCAAATACTAAAATCCACTAATTTATCACATATTTTGAAAATTAAATTGAAATAATTAAAGTCTCTAAACTGAAATAGCTAAATCAATGTCTCATGGCATAATCAAAATCCATTAATTCTCCAATCATGTATATCCGAACTGCTACTCAGCTACCTCATCACCATCTGTGGTTCCAAATTTGGGTGAGCTTGACAAACTCAATAAAAAAACAGTAAACTAATGAAAACATTGGATCACGACTTAGCACGATTATAGAAATGAAACATATACATTTCACATTTACTAAACAATATAGTTCATAAATCAGTCTTTTACAATACTAAGCATCGTATGAAAATTGCAGTACAAAACGGAAAAACAATGCTAATCATATACTTTTAAAATAAACAGAACGGAACAGATCGGAAACATATATTATATCATGGTTAGAACAGAACAAAACAAATATCTAATATAAAGCCAATATATGTAACAGTTCGCACCATTTAAACCCCAGTGAGAAGGGTTAGTTCACACCATATACTTGATGATGTGAGTTCCATCAATAAATCCCCTTGATGGGCATTGTGACTTTATAAAAGAACATATCATTCTCTTACAGTGTTAATCAAATCATATAATTCATATGAACAACATATAACGATTCTTTACATTAATTAATTCAAAATAACATATCAGAATATGCTTGATCCATTTAGGCACAATCTACATAGCATTTTTTACAGAACATAGAAAATCTGTCCAAAACAGTATTCTTTAAGAATTTTGAACATTAATATGTAGAACTAACTCTTTTCTTTGTAAAAATCGGATTCAAGAACACCATGGATCTGTACAAGATGAATCAAAGAATTAAACATATAGGTTTTCTTGCAAATAATTAAACAAATGCCTTTAAAAATATTTAGAAGATCAGAACAATTTATAAACAAAACTGTCTTTTAAAACTCTTGATTTTTCATTCAAACATAGTTCTACATGTAATACCAGTAACAATTCATCTCTTTCAAAATCATGTTTTAGAACTTTAGACAAATCAAAACCGGTGAAAAACTATTCAATTCCGGATCAAAACGGTTAAAATCTTTTGTGAAACGGAATCAATAGAGTTCTAAGAACCTAAAGAATGAAAACAAAATAATAGTTTACATGTTCTCTTACCTCTTTGTGTGCAAAAACATTCAAAAACTTTTGTTCTTCAAAAAAATCTCAAAATTTACCTTTTTCTCTTTCTTTTATTCTCTGATATTTCTTTAGGGTTTCTAGGTCTCTTTAGGTCGACAACAATCAATATATAGAACCCCCTAGAGGTCCCACAGGAATTAGAAACCCAGCAGTAGAAGGGAAAGTGGCCACGAGACTTTCCTTTTCAGTCCCGGATCAAAGCAATCGATCGGGTGGGGGGGGTGCCCAATTGATTGGGCCTTCTTGGCTGATCGATCGGGGGCCTTCTCGATTGATCAGGCCGGAGCCCATTAATTCAAATTTTTTTTTCTTCTTTTGACCCCTTCTCACTTAAACCCTTGTTTCTTTTTCGTTTGGAGTCCGATTCGCTCGCTGTTTGTTTTGTTAGACTCTAGACTTCCGTGCATATCCAATGACATAAAGTTTCCTCACAGATTCTTCCTACATTTTTGTTGGTGTCCCTTTAAAGTTGTGCCAGTTTACATATCAATATTTATGCATTTAAACAGTCCTAAGTGTGTGCGGAACATATGTATTATGTGTGTACAATATAAATATGACATGTGTGCAATATACGTGCGAACATGTGCTGGGTGTTACAGTAAGCCTATAAAAAGGCACCATACACGATTGAATAGAAAATGATTACGATGAATTAAAGAAAATTGAAGAGTGTTCGTTGGGTTTTAACCCTTTTATCCCCTTCTTTCCTATGGTAGGGCTGTTTCGATCTTCTTCTCTACTTTCTTCTTCTTTTAATATCTTTTATCTTCCATCTTCTTCTCCCTGCTATCTCCCTCAATCTTCTTTAGTTTTATTGCTGCAATATCATTCAATGATTCAAGTGTTGTTTGAAAGATCATCCCTGTAGAAGTGTATCTTCACAGCTGGAACTTCAGGGAGAACAAATGGGTCAAATCGCCCCTTTCTAAACAGGGTTTTCACTGCAGTTTCTATCAGGTTTTCTTCCCTATTTTTTACCTCTTTAAAGTCCAGAAACTCCATTAACATTCCTTATTTAATTTCTGTTCTTGGAAAATCTTTATTGCATATCATTGATTGCTTGTTATCTTAGAGATTTTTGGATTGATAAATCACTTTTATTACCCCTTTTTTTAGCTACTGTTTTTTTAGGGTTTTTTCTCCCCCACATTTCCCCTTCTCAACCCTAAAATTTCTCTTGATTCCCCTTTGATTTAGTTCTATCAATCCCTCTTAATTTGTCTTTTGGTTTCTTGAATAAAGAATACAACAGTCTTGAGTTTTTATAATTTTCTATGCTTGGAGGCCTCAGAATTTTTTGAAATTTGGTATATAGAATCTCTATAGAGCTCAGAATTACCCTGTAAAGCAGCAGATTTTCTGACACACGACCAGGGGTGTTGTGGTCATTTCACAAATTCTGACCTGTTAGTCCAGAAATGCTCTTTTGGGATTCATCCCATATTCGAAAGTCGTTTTTAGTGTTCATGGTATCATAGCTTGGGTATATCCTACATTAGTGAGGTACAGAAAAAAAGTGGAAGCACAAGCGACAGATAGAAATATAAAGTCGTGTCTGGATCACAACATCAATGCTTGCACAAGTTCTGGTTTGCGTTGTTGTTTTACAAAAGAGTGTACCAAAGGGATTGGGAGAAATTAATTTATCTTTTTCTTTTTCGTTCGCTTCGTCCATTAGCTTGTGAGAGTGTCACGACAAATGATTGAAAAATCCCAGAATCGGTCTCTCAACTGATTATGATTATGCAAAATTGGATTCTAGAATCTGAACCAAACGCCCATAAAGTCACTCAGAAACGATTTTGGGCTAGAATTGGATTCTAGATCTGAACCAAACGGCCCCTTTATTTATTGTGCAAGCATATGCTGAGCATGTGCTAAATCTTAGAAGCCTTTTGTTGATGTTTGTGGCGGTTTCTTCTTATGGGTGAATATCAGAAAATCAAAGATGATTGGGATTGGGTCTGTTCTTAACTTGAAGGCTTTTACTGGTTTATTTGGATGCATGACGGAGTTGCTTCCAACCACCTATATGGGGCTTCCTTTAGGTGCAAGTGTTGTTGAAAGAGTGGAGAGGAGGCTCGAGTCTTGAAAGTCTAAAATTTTGTCCAAAGGTAGAAAGCTTGTCCCTTTCAAAAGTGTTCTCTTCAGTATTCCAATCCACTGTATGTCTCTTTTTGTGATCCCAAAGATGATTGCTTCTTGTTTGGAGAAAAATTATATGCCGTTTCTTGTGGGGGTCAGTGGATTTTGATCCCAAGATTCACTTGTTGGATTGGAGCCGGGTGTGCTCTCCCATTGAGCATGGTAGGTTGGTCTTCGGTGTACTGGAAAGATGAATAAGGCATTGTTACAAAAGCGGTTGTGGAGATTCAGGATTGAGAAAGAGGCCATTTAGAGGAAGTTGATTGCTGCAAAATATGGTACTTGGTCTAGAGATTGGATGATTGAAATGCCTAGCGGTCCTTATGGCATGGGGTTTTGGAAGCCATTGCAGATGGTTTTGCGGATTTCAATGAAGAGGTGTCGTTTAAGGTTGGGAAGGGACCAATGTGCGATTTTGGTTTGATGCTTGGTTTGGTGGCGTTCTTTTTTGGATTTTATAGAAATTTATAGACTATATCCAGTTGTAGGGATGTGTTCGTTTCTGACCACATGCTGAAACTGGATGATTCTATATATTGGGATTTGCATCTTTGTTGATCACTTATGATTGGCTATTTGAGCTCCTTTGTGGCTCTGTGTGGTTACCTCCTGGCTTGAGATGCTGGGTGGTTCAGACAAGCAGGACTCTAGGCTCTGGAATTTTGATCGGGGGGGGGGGGTCCTTCTCGGTGAAGTCTTACTACTCCTTGATGGGTGCGCATGATGCTCTTAGTTTCCCTTCAAGGTTCATTTGGATATCTCTCTCCCTTTGAAAGCAGGTTTCTTTCTCTGGCTTGTGTACTGGGGTCGTGTTCTCGCCTCTCACTGTGGATAATCTAACGAAAAGGGGATTCACATGGCTAATAGATGCTGTAAATGTGCAAATATCACTTATTTAGCTGTTTATGAAACATCGGCAATTTAGTCATAAATACAAAGGTTCACAGTTAATCATGTATTTTCTTGAAATAAAAAAGAACTGAGATTTGAAAACACATTTGGTCATAGATAATAGATATGAAGTTGATATATAGTTTTAGGAAACCAGGTACACGAGGTTTCACATATAACAACACTCGTTTATATAGTAATTTAATAAAAACATCAAGAACTACATAGAGTAGTGTGATTTATTTAATTAAATTACTTTGGAATTTTTAAAATAATTATCAAATATTTAACATAATCTTGAAAATTTTAAGAAATTAACAAATTCATCATGATTTTGTTGGTAACAATATGCCAATTCAGCATAGTTGGTAAACTCCATGGGTTTTTAACAATAGTCCTCGGATCAGCTTCCATTTGCACCTGTCTTGTGTCCTGCAGGCGACCTTTTTAATAGGGCTGATTTTGCCCCTGTGCGCTGTAAAAGTGCGTTGTGGTGTGCCGGTCTTCTTACAGGTATACAGCCCAGGTCCTCAGCTCCATGCCTGAACTTCTGCCTTGCCTAGTTAATAGAAAAGGCCCCTAGTCAAATGCTTTAAGAGAAACATTTGAGATTTTTTTGAAGTTTCAGTTTTCCTAGAAATCACCAGTGAACATATATCCATGAAATTGATGCATTCTATGGATCTTTGTAAAACTTATTAGAAAGGGGTGGTTAAATTTTCAGTTAGTCAACTCCCCCTTTTAATTCGTGATTTGGTCCTCAAATAATGCTAGGATTGGTCATTTGTCATTGACAATGTTCTTTGCTCAAAGGGCATAAAAGTGGATGGAAATGATGTTAATAGTGAATTTACCAACTCTCCCAAAACCTTAAGGTGTTAGGAGGTACAAAAATTAGTATACTTCAACAACACTCCCAGGAGGAACACTGTTAACAGTGAATTAACAGTGAATTAACACTCCCTGGGTGTTAACAGTGAATTAATCAACTCTCCCAATTCCCAAAACCTTATGATGTTAGGAGATACACGATTTAATATACTTCAACATCCCCTCAGGAGGAACATTGTTCTCTGCTGAGAACACACTTGGGGAGCCAGGCGCAAGTCCACACAATGCGTGCACACATGCACACCGCTGTATCTGGGAAAATACTTACACCGGGGTTTGAAGTCACGACCTAATCTGGCTCTGATACAATATTAACACTGAATTAGCCAACTCTTCTAAAACCTTAAGATGTTAGGAGATACATGGTTTTATATACTTTTAACATTGGGAACACTTGGGGAACCAGGTGCGAGTCCACAATGCATACACGTGCCGTACTACACCATGGAGAATACTTTTACATTTATGGGACCATGTTGACAGTAAACTAACCGACTCCCTAAACCATACCGTGTTAACAGTGAATTAACCAACTCTCCATAAACCGTAAGGTGTTCTGAGATACAGAAATTAATATACTTCAACAAATGAAGCTTACAAAAATCTCACCTCCGCTGAATCATAGAGTATTCTACATATGGTTAAATATTTTATCTCATCTTATGAGGGCACTGTGATATTGTAACATTTGGAATACTTATGAAATTAACGATAGTTTGTTGGCCAGTATAAGGATGGGACTGAGCTTAAGGGGCACTTGCATTCATTACAGCTTCATGACTTATTTTTCATGCTAGCTCCATCTAATGAATATCTTCATTTAACATTACAATACCGATAAATTAATGATATTTAAAAACAGTATTGTGTTATATCCTCATGTTGGTGTGGCATTTTTTTAATGTATTTAATTGTTGTTGGTTTTGTTTTCTGTTTACTGTAGTTTTTGGGGGATGCCTTATCCCCTCCCTCTTTTTATTTTTTCGTGATGAATTTTCTATTTTCTCAGTAAAAAAATCTCTCATGACACCAAGATGATGTTCAATATGGGACGATATCGAAACCAGACAGCAATCCCATCTTCTAGTTAGCAAGTATATAAATGGGATATGGTCTAAAAGAGGACCTGGCATACTCTTCATTCATTATGGCTTTCTTGACAGGCAAGCTGGCTAGTGATAGCAACTAGCAAGTCAGTGGGCAAAGATGGGTTCCTTACCTAGTTCTGTCGTACAACTCTCATAGACTTACTAGTCAATCTAGTAGTTCATGGTGTTGGAAATTTAATTACTCGTTCTTTAGAACACCACCACCACCACCGCCAACAACAACAATAACAAAGCCTTATCCCAACCACATGAGGTTGTTTACACAAATCCTGTTCCGTCACTCCCCACTATTTAGAGCTATATCTTTTGTTAAATCATTAGCACTTGTGTCTTCCTCAGTGCTTCAATCTAAAGTTAATTGTAGCATTCTTCTTGTCCTTCTAAAGCTCTTGACTTTCATGATATCACTCTTCACCACTGCAGTCATTATTCTTCTCTACACATGACCGAACCTTCTCAGTTAACTTTCTCTCATCTACTCACCCATTGATGCTACACCTAATCTCGCGAATGCATTTATTTCTGATTTTATCGCTTTAGTTTTCCACTCATCCTTCTTAACACCCTCATCTCAGCTACATTTGTTCTATATATGTGCCTCTTCTTTGGTTACCCAAAACTAAGGGAGGAAATTAAAATGGTGAACTGAAAGGAATTGTCCATCTTGGAGGATGGGGCTGCCTCATGGTGAGAAGGCATTGAGCTGAGTGGAGCAGAAAGATTTTATTAATCTGGTTATATTTCTAGCCTTCTAGGTTTTGAAGATTTTGTTGCTTCGCATTATCACTTATTTGCCTCAAAGTGAGCTTGTATCTTTCCACTATATTGATTTTAAATCCGTGATCTTTAGAACTTTTTTGGTTGTACTTTGGTCTGTGAACTTGAGTTTTAGAATGGGAGCTGGAGTTTGTTCTGGTGATCCAGAAATTTGTTACATGTAAGTGCATTGTAGATCGTTTTCTTGTTTATTGTTAAAAAACTCAAAGTTCTAGTTGAGTAGATGTGTTATGCTCCATAATTCAACCACTACAAGTTTCAAGTATCATAAATTTTAGTCTTTCATTTTGGCAGGGTGGTGGCTGGAAAGTCGTTGCAAGTTTTGAGGGAAACTTTCCTAACAGGATCAAGCAGCTCCCTTTGGATAGACATTTTGACATCAACAATGTGAAAAGGGTATATCTGTTATCCTCCCTGCTATTTCACTTTCATGCTATCTGACCTTAAATTGTTTCCAGGCTCTTGTCATTTTCTGACATTTTTTTATTCTGTATCAGATTGTGCTAGAAGCTGATGGGTATCAACCATATCTTATATCTCCTGAAAAGGGTTTGAGATCTTTAATAAAGGGGGTCCTAGAGCTGGCAAAAGAACCATCACGTCTTTGTGTTGATGAGGTAAATCTTTATGGTCAAATATTAAAAGCCTCCTTTCCTTAAATTTATTCGTTTGAAATGAATTTACTGGCTGAGTTTGTTTTTTGGTATCAATACCGGAAATTTTTATATATATATATATATATATATATATATATTGAGAGAGAGAGAGAGAGACAGAGAGAG
>JAOXJP010229719.1:0-10901 GCA_025762735.1 Platanus orientalis | reverse complement strand
CGTCAGATATGAACCCTTATAATCTAGACTTCTTCTTCATCAAGGTTCAAACTCCTTAGTCACCACCTTCCCTTTTTCTTTATTCTCTGTAAAATAAAGTAAATCTAATATAAATCAAGTAGAACTAGAAGATTCAAGAAGAAAACTACCCATTCTAGCAAGATTTTCAAAGTTGAGAGTGAAACTACCTAATTTAATTTAGAAAAGAGCTCTCACACTTAGCTCTCAAATCCTCTAAACCTCTCTAACTCTCTCTTTTGATATAAATGAGGCTATTAGGGTCTTTTTATCTTATTTCTAGAGTTTTCGGTCAAGTTGAAAAGGTCTCACACTCCCCAAAAGGAAGAAAAGTCAATTTTAGTTAAAAAATGCAATCTAGATCATATTAGATCGATTCGACTATTGGAGGGATCAATCCGCATGGGTGCTAGATCGATCCGATATGTTTTTAGAAATTTTTTTTGTAAAAAACTGCGGGTATAAATCGACCTGCTAAGTATGGATCCATCTGGATGCCTTTTTCCAGGTTTAACCTCTTCGCACTAAAATGACTATAACTTTCTATAGAAAACTCCTTGTTACGAACCGTTTATTGGGTTGGAAACTAGACTTCAAAATGTTTCTAGAGATATATGTCTTGAACCCTAATTCACTCAAGAGTTGTGTCAATGGGTCCGGGAAGTTATCCTAAATCTATGGATCAGTCAGCATAGACACCTTGTGGGAGAATTGACATAACTTCTTCTAAGAAATTCAAAATTTCACACCGTTTTATGCATTGGAAAGTCGACTAATAAATATTTTCAAATATTTATGGTTTTTTCCTAATTTATATCCGGTTTGGTATAGGTTTGCTTATAAAGTTACCCTAAATACATTCTTGGAACAACTTTAAGACTTGACAAGTCTAAGGCCAGACTTGACAAGTCTAAGCACTTCAAGCTTAATCCAAAGGGTTCTTGAACTACTCTAAGGTATATCTAAATATATGAAATAATAATTTTACCCTTATATATATCAAGTTACCTTTTTACCCTTTAAGTGTAATGCAGGGTGTTACATTAGGACTCTTATTTTAAGGTTGGTTTTAGAAAGTTAAGAGAGAAAGTTTGAGCATTTGGTTTTGATGTGAGTATGAACTATTACTTTCCATTTGGTTTTAAGCATAGGCTTTACATGGTCTCACATATAAGTTTTTACTACATGGACATCACTTGTATTGTATTCTTATACGGTTACATACTACTCTATATATGTATGGATTTAAAGGACTATTTGCATTTAAGGATTTAGCTTCGACCCAATCACTGGGATTTATAAATAGGTGAATAAGGTCTTATGACCCATTTTAGGTAGTCAATCATTGGGTCACATCAATAAGTGAAAACGGTCTTATGACTCATTTTAGGTACCCAATCACTAGGTCATATCAATAGGTAAAGACGATTTTATGACCCATTTTAGATACCTAGTCACTAGGTCACATTAGTAGGTAAAAGTCTTATGAACCATTTCAAGTACCTAATCATCGGGTCACATCAATAGGTAAAGAAGGTCTTATGACCCATTTCAGCTACCTAATCATTTAGTTACATCAAAAGGTAAAGACGGTCTTATGACACATTTTAAGTATCTAACCACTAGTTTACATTAATAGGTGAGGATGATCTCATGACTCATTTCAGATACCCAATCATCGGGTCACATCAATAGGTGAAAACTGCACTAGATGTCCACCAATTTTATATGAGATTTTAGTTTTGTCAGAGACCCTATATGGGTTATATGATTTCAGTTTTGTTAGTGGACTACTCTATTGGATTTGCTCCAAAGTGTTTTGACGAGGTCTAGTTCAAAAGTCCTACATGGGTTGAGTTGGTTTAATCCGAGATGTGTTTTGTTAGGAATCTTTATAGGATGCATTTTGTTAAGCCTATTTATGTATATGTAGTTTTTAGTAAACACTTGCATTGAATGTTGCACTTTTCTTATGAGCCACTCTTTACATGTTTTAATTATAAGCTTCTATTGATTTGGTTTTATCACTTAAGTCACTCTTACTAGGCATTGATCATTGTATAGCTAGTTTGATTTATATACGTTATGTATGTTCTGATTTGGTATTGAGTCATATTCATGCACATTCGATTTACTCTGTAGGACATTATGTATGTTCTTTCATGGGCTTTATAGTTACCAATATTTTAACACCATTTTAAATGGCACCTCGTAGTACATGATTTTTTGCAAGTTCGGTCCCAAGGTTAGTTGGTTGGGATGAGTGGACCGCCTTCTTATCTACTTTATGTTTAGTTCGACTTTTTTCAATATCTCAAGTATGAGATAGTGATGTATTGAAATAGGATTCTACTTTGGATGTTTGGTTCTTTTCTTGTTGGACAGTTGGATTTATAATGGTTGGTTGGATGGTCTATTTACGATATTATTTAGATTGGAGATTTGTGTTTATTCATTATGGATGTTAGAGATTATTAATTATTTTTTCGTTGCATAGCTTAGAATTCATGATAATATATTTCATTGCACTTGTTGATAATTGATGTTTCTTTACATTTATATTTTCACTACAAACGTTTTGGTAATTGAAGATATCTAATTGGATAAAAGAATTAAAAAATATACGCTGTAAGTTAAGTGAGTTAAATAAGGACTCCTTCCGCGAGGAAAGAGTCAAAGATGTCACACTTCGAGATCTGCGACATCACGCAAGTTTCTTTCCTTATTTATACTCTAATTTTTGCTTGTGGGTTTCAAAGCATGCCAATTATTATTATTCTTGTTACTATTGAGTCTTTTTTTCCCTTATATCTCTGTCTTTTTTATGCAACATATTTGTTTGTATCATAAATTTACCGCCAGGGATAAATGGCCACAATAAGGTCACATGGCAACATCATATATAAATCCAAATTAAACTGCTAAGCAAGTTGTGACGATATACGATTGGTAGAAACCTAAGTTGGTTATGGGGGTAGGTGGCATCACGATATTGATGGAAATTTAAAAATTGAAAGAAGCGACAATTATAGGAGGTTGCAAAACTTCATTGGAAGAAATCCATAATAATAGTTATTCAAACAGATGACAAAGATTCATTGGAGAAAATCGTTGGGAAGTTAGTTTCAATTACAAGGACACGTGGAAAAAGAAAAGAAAGATACTTGGAGGAAAACCACATAACTGATCCTGAAATCTATAAATAGGAGGATTTAAGCAATAATAAAATGACCCCTCAATCAATCAAGAATTCAACAAACTCTTAGACAACGTCTTATTGTTTATGTCCTTGGTGTTTTACTTATTCCTTTTTATAAACTATCATTTTTAGAATAATGTTGTATCGGATATTAATATCCCTTGAACTTCCAATGATTATGATGATCTATGTTCAATTCAAATCCTTTATTCTTTCAAAATTATGTTTGCTTGGCAACCTTACATGTTATATGATAGGACTTTCTCCCAAAATAAGTATTTTTATTTCTAAATACTTTAGATTAAACTAAATCATTTAAGTATATTCATTGTAACTTCATTCGGCTAGTAAAATCCTTGTTGTTACAAGGTGAAAAGAATCCACAAAGGAGCAAGCCCTCCCCCTCATAATCTCCTAGTTTAATACAGGTGGTTAACCAAACCACCTACGAGAATTTCTCTATGGTTGTTAAGTTTGTATTAACACCTGGGATCACAAGAAAAAGACCAAACTTTATGCTCACTTAGCATTAGCATGCCCATAGATTGGTTTTTTGGTAACAAATATTACAATGTTGTTATTCATGTAGGACTTCTTACGTGGTTGGGTCTTTGTGCCTACTTGTTCCACTCTCCCCAATCATTGGCCTTCTCATCCTATACAATAAAAAGAGTAAAACAATATTAGAAATCAATTGATATTAGAGAACTTGTATATTATGGTATACCACACCCCACATAGCACATGTTTTGCCCCATATTGACTTCATGATCGGATCACAACTATTAGTATAGACATTCCATCAATATGGCACGATCCAATTGGGTATAAACCCTAAATCAAAATGATTGATCATCATGTTTGTAGCATTGAATACCTGGGCTACACATTAAAAAGATGATTTTGTTGAAATATTTTAAAATTGGAAAGAGGGTTGTGATGTGCAACTGCTTTTCTTTTTTATTTTATTTGGAAACAAAGCAGTTGAAACAAAGCAATTGCATCCATGAACAATAACATGAATAGTGCCTCAATCACTCCCACCTTCCTCATTGAGAGAGGTGTGTGGGAGTGGGTTAGGGTTACTCAAGCTGCATGCCCCTCTCCCTCTCCCTCTATAAATATGGCTATGAACGAACGACTTTGTGAGTTCTTTTGCATCACATTTTTTTCTTACAGAAAGAAGAGAAAGAAGGAAAATAAAGGAACAACTACTCATGAGTTTTCCAAAGAATATTTCAAACAATGAAAAAGAAGAAGGAGCATTTAGTCCTTTGAATACCATCTTCATCATCTCTCCTTCTTTCTTTCTTTTTGTATATACGATTCTTGAACTCGACTCTCTTTCTTGAGAAGAATGTTGTTTGAGTTCTTGCAATCAAGACTCTTTTGAATATGCGTTCTCTATAGAAGGAGATTTCTTGACTCAAATGAATAATGTCCTCTTGATATCCAGTATTCTCTTAGAGAGAAATTACATTGATCTCATGAGTCATATTTGATTGAGAAAATCTTCTATAGTGTCATTATGCTACTGGAATTTTATCCAAAACTAAAACCTAAGAATTTTGAGATTTAAGAACACAATGATATGTCATTCATCTCCGTCGGAGAGTGCAAATCCATAAAGAGATAAAGTTTTTATCCAAGATAGATTATATCCCAGAGTAGTTTGACTGCAATCCCTTGGACATTATTGGGAGGCCTCAACTATCTTCAAGAAATGTGATAACAATACTTTTTATGTTCAAATGAATTGGTTAACGTAAATCTAAGATTGAAAAAAAAATGAACAAATAAAAAAATCACAAATTGGGTATGAGCCGTGATTGAACCGGTGACTTGCAATTAAGCACATGAGTCATGATTGTCTGAGCTTCACTGATAGTGTCATCTGTGACTGAACCTAGACTTGCAAGTGGATAATTTTAGCAATTGAATTGTGTTATGCGACCGAGCCTCATCCATTACTAATTTGAATTTTTTTTCTTTAGTTTATTTCATTATTGTTTATTTTCTCTGTAACCATAAAACTAATAGATTCATTAAGAGGCCTAGATATATCTAACCGATTACGGGATCATATCCTCTGTGATGCTGAATATTTGTATCTGGCTGGAGCCACCATTCATGGGGTGCCATGTGGTATTAGGTACAGACAAGGACGATGGCCCATTCACTTTTGTCAGTACCTGACGCCGCATGGTGCCCCATGAATGGTGGCTCCAGCCTGGTGTAAATATTCAAGTCACAGAGGATATCAACCCACCGGTTACTCAGTCTTTTGTCGTCTCTCATCCTGTAGGGTATAGGTCCACTAGGCAGTTGAAAAAAAAAAAACTCATCAAAGAGAGTTCTTACTAAGGCCGTGTTTGGTTGCCACCTGTAATGATTGGGTAAGCAAAGGAACGGTGTTTGCCAGCCTTGTAGTCCCACTTAAAATTAGTTAAGATAGTAGTTAAAGAAACTCCACGGCTTTCAAGAGAAAACGTGGTACAAATTTCCCCGTAATAGCTTTGTTTTTATTTTGTTATTTTTTAATAATAATTTTTCAACCAGATAATCCTCTCGTCTCCCTTTCCAGCTATCGTCCTCCTAAGCTTCAGAGCCAATCAATCAAAAAGTCATCAGGACCTCTCTTTTCTTATAATGCTCTATGACGCACCTCCCTGCCCCACGCATATTCCTCCAATAAGTTTGGGACCACATATTAAAATTTTCAAGCATTCCCTTAACCGTCTGCAACTTAAAATCTAAACCCACTCAAGGAAGACCATGACTTATAGTCGCTTCAATGCTTAATTTATCCCTTATTGGAACCCACATACCAATGGATTCTAGCTTTAAAGATCTTTTGTTCTCAATTTTGACATAATCGGTCAAAATTTTGATGAATCGTTTATACACAAAGATTTATGAAATAAATGACTATTATCCACTTATAGTTAAAAAGAAGATTTATGAAATAAATGGCTATGATACCTTATGGAAGATTCTACTTATATTTCATATTTAAGGATAATTAAACAGATGATTGAGGCAATGTGGGTTCTCAATTATGTTATTGACTGATCAAAAAATATGACTGGCTCTGTTGAAAAGTTTTTCTGCCTGCAAGAGAGTAATCCAAACGACACAACACTATAATAAACATTTACCAAAAAACAGAAAGGACACGTTATAAACATGAAATTTAACTATAGTACTATAATAATCATCCATTATCAAAGAGCTAACTTTTTAAAAGTTTAGGAGATTTTTGGCTATTATTGATTCTGAAGTTATCTATAGAAACAGAGGATATTTTTTCCTATAAGTAAAATTATTATATTAATTGAAGAAGGTTACAAGTGCGTAAAAGTACATTGATTTGAATCCCTTAAGACAATCTCACGCCAAATATGACGAAAGAAATCAAAACCATGGATCGGGCCATCTCAATCTCTCCACCAGAAATTCTCACAAGCAAAATCTACAAGTCATGAGACTTATCTCACTCCACCAAACCACATTCTCTCTCTCTCTCTCTCTCTGTGTCTCTACCCACCATAAATTCTCTCAATCAAAATACACGACTCATGACCCTTATAGTTTGTCATCTTACTCAAAATAACCACCCATCATCCAGCCCCTACTCTTCTTGGCACCGCACCTCCTTTTCTTCTCCACCCCCTCCAATTTCTGTTTTCTTTACCCCTACTCCTCCATCTCGTCTTCAAGATTGAATTTCGGTGCTGAAACTCTTGTCATCAGTGTTGAATCATCTCTATGACAAAGCTAGTGGTGGAGGTTCTCGATGCCAGCGACCTGATGCCCAAAGACGGGCAGGGATCTGCAAGCCCCTTTGTTGAAGTCGACTTCGACAATCAGCGCCACCGCACTCAGACTAAATCAAAGGACCTCAACCCATCATGGAATGAGAAGCTTGTTTTCAATATCTCAGACCCAAACCACCTTCCCAACAAGACCATAGACGTCGTCGTCTACAACGATCACAAAACCGCTCACCACAAGAACTTCCTCGGCCGTGTCAGGATATCCGGCGTCTCTGTCCCCTTCTCAGAGTCCCAAGCCACAGTTCAACGCTACCCACTTGACAAGAGGGGTCTCTTCTCTCACATACGCGGCGATATTGCCCTTCGAATCTATGCCACTCTAGATCACTTCTACTCAGGACCCCCACAATCTGATGCCGCAGGTGTTGGTGAGCCTCTCCTACACGAACTCCACACTAATAATCTCGACCAAGGCATCAAGCTCAATGACAAGAAGAATAAAAAGAAAGAGAAAATCAACTCTTTTTACTCCATTGGAACTAATATTGGTGCCCCTGCTCCACCTCCATTGTTGTTCGAATCCCACGAAATGAAGGATAAAGCAGCTACAGTAGAAACCAGAAATGATTTTGCTCGTGCTGGTCTGCCTACTGCAATGCATATGCAGGTTCCAAGACAGAATCCTGAATTCGGACTTGTAGAGACAAGCCCACTGGTCGCAGCTCGTTTGCGGTATAAGGGTAGGGACAAGACCGCGAGCACCTATGATCTGGTGGAGCAGATGCACCACCTGTTTGTGAATGTTGTCAAAGCGAGAGATCTCCCCTCCATGGACGTGACCGGAAGCCTGGACCCCTACGTGGAAATAAAGCTTGGAAACTACAAATGCAAAACCAAGCACTTGGAAAAGAACCAGAATCCGGAATGGAAGCAAATCTTTGCTTTCTCAAAAGAGAGGTTGCAATCTAACTTGCTTGAGGTAGTGGCGAAGGACAAGGATTTGGTGAAGGATGATTTTGTGGGACGAGTGGTTATCGACCTATCGGAGGTTCCTCTTCGAGTTCCACCAGACAGCCCGTTGGCGCCGCAGTGGTATAAACTGGAGGATAAGGATGGGGAGAAGGCCAAGGGGGAGGTGATGCTTGCTGTGTGGATGGGCACCCAGGCCGATAAGTCCTACCCTGATGCCTGGCATTCCGACGCTCATTCTCTCAGTTATGAAAGCCTCTCAAACACTCGATCACAGGTCTACTTCTCTCCCAAGCTCCATTATCTTCGTGTGCATATTATAGCAGCTCAGGACCTTGTACCCCATGAGAAAGGCCGGACTCCAGACACGTATGTGAAGATTCAGTTGGGGAATCAACACAGGACCACTCGTAATTTCATTCCTTCCCTCAATCCGATGTGGAATGAGGAGCTCATGTTGGTAGTCTCGGAGCCCTTAGACGAGTCGATAACCGTCACGGTCGAGGACAGAATTGGACACAATAATAAGGAAGTGATCTTAGGAAAGCTGACCCTGCCAGTTTCGATTGCCAAGCCGCGAATAGATCACTATAAGCTGCCCACTGCTCGCTGGTTCGACCTCGACAAGCATTCCTCTTCGACTAAAGATGCTACAGCTACTGATGAGAAGAAGAAAGAAGTAAAATTCTCAAGCAAAATCCAACTCCGCTTCTGTTTGGAAGCGGGTTACCATGTACTCGATGAATCCACACATTACAGCAGTGATCTTCAGCCATCGGCCAAACACCTCAAGAAGCCCAGTATTGGAATTCTGGAACTAGGGATCTTGGATGCTAAAAACCTGCTACCCATGAAGACTAAGAGTGGTCGGGCCACCGACGCATACTGCATAGCCAAGTACGGTAACAAGTGGGTTCGCACTAGAACCGTCCTCAACACCCTGGCGCCTAGCTGGAATGAGCAGTACACCTGGGAGGTCCACGACCCGTGCACAGTCGTCACTGTTGGTGTTTTTGACAATTGCCACATTAATGGAAGCAAAGATGAATCCAAGGATCAAAGGATTGGAAAGGTGAGAATTCGGTTGTCGACATTGGAGACTGATAGAGTATACACCCATTATTATCCCTTGTTGTCCCTTCACAACTCCGGTCTCAAAAAGACTGGGGAACTTCATTTGGCCCTGCGCTTCACATGTACTGCATGGGTGAACATGGTAAGCCTCTACACCAAGCCGCTGCTACCCAAGATGCATTATGTCCAACCCATCCCGCTTCCCCACGGGGACTGGCTTCGCTACCAGGCAATGCTGATAGTGGCGGAACGACTTGCCCGTGCCGAGCCACCGCTCCGGCGAGAGGCCGTAGAGTACATGCTTGATGTGGATCATCACATGTGGAGCATCAGAAGAAGCAAGGCCAACTTCAATCGCATTAGGTCTCTCTTTTATGGGTTGATGGCAGTTGGCAAATGGTTTGATGATATTTGTAACTGGAAGAACCCAGTGACTACATGCCTGGTTCACATACTGTTCCTCATACTGGTGTGCTACCCGGAACTTATTCTGCCGACCGTGTTCCTCTACTTGTTCTTGATAGGGATATGGAACTACAGGTTCAGGCCAAGGCACCCTCCCCACATGGATGCTCGCTTGTCGCATGCAGAGTGGACCCACCCAGATGAGCTGGACGAGGAATTTGACACATTCCCAACTACCAGGCCATTGGAGATTGTGAGGATGAGGTACGATCGATTGAGGATTGCAGCAGGGAGGGTGCAGACAATAGCCGGGGACCTAGCAGCACAGGGTGAGAGGGCTCAAGCCTTATTGAGCTGGCGTGACCCAAGAGCCACTGCAATCTTTATCATATTCTCATTGATTTATGCTGTGTTTCTATACGCGACGCCGTTCTCGGTGGTGGCAGTGCTGGTTGGGCTTTACCTGCTACGACATCCCAGGTTCAGAAGCAAGATGCCTTCAGTACCTTTCAATTTCTACAAGAGGTTGCCTTCTCAGTCTGACATGTTTCTCTAAGAATGCTTCCGTTCCCGGTGGCGGCAGTGCTGATGGTGGGGCTTTATCTGAAGTTGAGCCTTGTTCGAAGCTGGCAGAGGTGAGCACAAGCCTCCAATTTACCTCGTTTAATTTAGTGAACCTGAACGAGTTGCATTAAGTTCAGCTCACTTACTCGTTAAGTTCCCCTATATATGTATACACTACATTTATATATAGCTTGTTACATCAAATATTATACATTATACCTACATTTTGCGATTGGCAACCAGAATCGAGCTTGAGATGAGGTCGATCACCTCAATCTTAATAGGCTTCCGACACGACTAAGCCAAGCCTGAACTTAATTGTTGTGTGAAAAGCCTGAGGTGATCAGCTCAGCTCGCTCATTGTCACCCCTAGTTTTCTCTTAGCTAGCTAGCCCACCCACAAAAGAATCTCCACTTTTCTTTAAAATGCATATCCTTTTTCCTTTCTTCCCAACATACCTTCATTTATCTCCCCAATCTACAAAACCAACCTTTCTTTTTGGCTCTTTTCCAGAATCCCTTGCAGTTTGATCTTTAGCCACTACATAAAATGGTGGAATCTTCCGTCGTGAACGATGTCCAAAGATTGGAGATAAATGTTAAAAAACGAGTCCTCAATAAGGGGGGACCTGGGTTCTCACTGGAGAGGTGGGAACCTGGGTTCTCAGTTCTTACAGTAACAACAATGATAAAGAAAAAAATGATGGAAAGGATAAAAAGACGTCCCAACTGTTGCTAGTTCCACGGAGTAAAATCGGACTAGACGTACGGTTCGGACAAAACCATCAGGTTTATCTGGGTAAACCTAGATTGGCCATTGCTTTGCGCACACACACACACACACACACACACACACACACACACATATATATATATATATATATATATATATAACA
>JAOXJP010229718.1:0-10901 GCA_025762735.1 Platanus orientalis | reverse complement strand
GGTTTGCACTATCACGCTTTGGTCCGCAATCTCATTATACCAAACCAAAAAGTGGCATCCAAAGACGACACCAACAAGAGTCAGATCCTACTATGGATAAAGGATGTGATGAACCAAGAAGTTCAATCCCTTCTCGTATGAAACGAAGAATGAAGTTAGAAGTATCTCCAAGTAAAACTTTAGTTGTTAAGAAACACATTGTGGTTTTCATCAATCAACCAAACCAGAATCTAGTGCGAGAATGACCTTATGGAAGATGAGGATTCCGACAACCATCATGAGGGATTTGCAAACATTGCCTCAGTTAACCATATCATAGTCCAAGTGGTTGAAGAACCTTCCTTAGATGACGAACTTGAAGAATCTCCTCTAGTCTTCAAAAAAGGAGAGTAATAAACTGTTGATGAACTCAAGGAATTAAACCTTGGCATTGAAGAGGACCCTCGACCTACTTATATAAGTGCTTCATTAAGTCTAGAAGAAGAAATAACATACCTCAAATTGCTCAAGGAGTTTAAAGATGTTTTCACTTGGAGTTATAAAAAAATGTCTGGACTTGGTCCCAAAGTGGCTATTCACAATCTCACTGTCAAGCACGGTGTACATCCTATCAAACATGAACAATGTCGCTTTCGGCTTGAGTTGCTTACACAAATTGAGGTTAAAGTCAATAAATTGATTGAAATAGGCTTCATCCGAGAAGTAAAGTACCTAACATGGATTGCCAACATAGTACTAGTGAAAAAAAAGAATGAGAAAATACAGGTGTGCATTAACTTTAAAGACTGTTGAATGATGCACGTCTTAAAAATGATTTTCCCCTTCCTATCACTGAACTCATGGTTAATGCCACTACGGGTCATGAAGTCTTGCCTTTTATGGATGGCTCATCAGGCTATAATCAAATTCAAATGGCACCTAAAGATGAGTCGACTATGTTTCGCACTCCAAAAGAGATATACTACTACCACGTTATGTCTTTTGGCTTAAAGAATGCTGGGGCAATTTATTAACGCGTCATGTTGAAAATCTTTAATGAAATGCTTCACAAAGTCGTTGAATGCTACATAGATGACTTGATTGTAAAGTCCAAAAAGAGGGCAAACCATTTAAAAGATCTACGTGACATCTTCTATTGATTACGAAGATATCAACTTAAGATGAATCAATTAAAGTGTGCATTTGGAGTTACTTTAGGAAAGTTTCTTGGTTTTATAGTTAGACATCGTGGCATTAAAATCGATGATCTAAAAATTGAAGCCATCCAAAATATGTCAGAGCCTAAAGATGTACATGAGTTGAAAAGCCTTCAAGGAAGACTTGTTTACATCCGAAGATTCATTTCAAACTTGGTAGGTCGTTGTCAACCCTTTAATCGGTTGATAAAGAAAATTACACCCTTTGTGTAGGATGACGCTTATAGGAATGCTCTAAAGAAAATAAAGGAGTATCTCTTTAAGCCATTAGTCTTAGATGCACCAATTCTAGGAAAACCATTGATTCTATACATCGCGGTGCAGGAATAGTCATTGGGGGCACTTCTTACACATGTTAATGATGAAGAAAAATAAAATGCTCTGTACTACTTAAGTCAGACTCTAATAGCAGTAGAGTTAAACTACTCGCTTATTGAGAAGACATGTCTTGCTCTCATCTTTGCTACAAAGAAGCTTCAGCACTACATGTTGGCACATGCTATTTGGCTTGTCTTGTGTGATGATCCCCTCAAGTACATCATGACGAGACCAGTACTCTCTAGAAGATTGGCTAAATGGGCTTTTCGTTTATTAAAATTTGAGATCTCCTATATGCCTCAAAAGGAGGTGAAATGACAAACCTTAGCAGATTTTCTTGCAGATCACCCAATCCTAGTAAAATAAGAATTATTTGAAGATTTACCTAATGAAAAAGTCTTTTACTTAGATATTCCACCCACATGGAAAACGTTCTTCAATGGTGCTATATGTAGAGACGGAGCTGAGGCAAGAGTGGTGTTCGTCACCCCATAAGGTGAAATGTTACCTTTCTCATTTACCTTAACGCAATGGTGCTCGAATAATGTAGTTGAATGCCAAACACTCATCCTCGAGTTGGAGATGGCCTTAGAGTTGCAGCTTCGCCAGTTCAATGTATATGGAGATTCTTAACTTATTGTAAATCAACTATTAACAGAGTATGATGTAAGAAAGCCAGACTTGATTCCATACTATAGTTATGTTTATCAGCTTATAGAATAATTTGAAGACATCACCATAAGGCATGTACCAAGAAGTGAGAATAAATAGGCAGATGCCTTAGCAAATCTCATAGCTAGTTTAGCCTTGTCGGAAGAAGAAGCAACCATAGTACCTGCTTACCAATGATGGGTATTACCTCCTTTGGCATACATTGGGGATGAACATCAACATAGTAACATTGTCTCTGTATTTGAAATTGAAATTGAAGATTGGAGGCAACCGCTCATTAACTACTTGTAATATGGGAAGCTACTAGATGGCCTAAAGCATATGACCAAAATACGATGACGTGAGCCCCTGTTTTTATACTTTAACAGTCAACTTTATCATCGCTCTTTCAATGATGTTTTCTTGAGATGTCTTAGAAATGATGAGGTTCGAGGAGCTCTCGAGGATGCACATTCAGGAGTGTGTAGAGCACATCAATCTAGACCAAAACTCTAGGACCAGTTAAAGAGGATGGGGTTTTACTAGCCAACAATGGTGAAAGATTTGATGGAATATGCGAAGTGGTGCCAAGCATGTTATTCTATGGAGATTACATTTGTCAACCTCTAAAACCACTGCACCCTATTGTAGCCTTATGGCCATTTGACAGGTGGGGACTTGATGTAGTTGGTCCACTCTTAAAGTTGTAGAAACAACATCTCTACATCTTGGTTGTAACCCACTATTTCTTAAAGTGGGCTGAAGTTGTTCCTCTTAAGGAGGTAAAGAAAGAGACTATGGTACAATTCATTAAAAACCATATTGTCTTCCGCTATGGGCTTCTGTAGTACATTGTCATAGATAACAGAAAGTCATTCAAGAACAGCTTGATGGACCAATTCTATGAAAATTTTGGGATAAAAGAACAACTTTTTACCATGTATAATGCTTTCACCAATGGACTTGTTGAAGCCTTCAACAAGACTCTCTGCAAGTTACTCAAAAAGACTGTGTCAAAGTCAAAGAAAGATTGGTATGAGCAAATTGGTGAAGCACTATAAGCGTATCACATATTATTTTAAACTCTTACCCACTCTATGTCTTATGACTTGGTGTATGGTGTAGAAGTTGTTCTTCCACTAGAACATCAAATCCCATCACTGCGGATTACTATACAAGAAGGGCTTATAGATAATGAAAATGCAAGACTGTGGCTTGTAGATCTTGAGGCACTAGATGAAAAGAGGTTAAAAGCATAACAAATATTGGAATGCTACTAGGATCGGCTCTCTTGTGCATTCAATAAGAAAGTTCGGCTTAGGTCTTTTCAAGTTGGAGACTTGGCGTTTGTAGTTCGACGATCCATGATCCTATCTTACTATTTAAGAAAGAAGTTCAATCTAAAATGGGACGGACCACATGTGGTAAGAGAAGCTTACTCCAATGGTGCATATCTTCTCGTTATACTAGAAGGAATACATGTCGGTTCCATCAACAAAAAGTTTGTCAAAAGATACTATTCCTAAAAGAATCATGTAATGCTCTTAGCCCACGTGAGCATAAACTGTGTATGGAAAAAATAGAACCCAACATCTTGGGTTCTCCCACCACACTTTGGCTCGCAAGAGTATAAATTGTAAACGACCCAAATAAAAAAAACAAAAAAGCCATGTACTGCTTTTGGTTCGCATGAGCATAAATTGTACACCATAAAAATAGAACCCAACATTTAAGGTTCTTCCACCATACTCCCAGCTTGTAAGAGTATAAAATGTGAATGGCCTAAAAAAAATCTTGTACTACTCTTGGGCCTCATGAGCATAAACTGCATATGGCAAAATGAAGACCAACATCTCAGGTTTCTCACCATACTCTTGGTTTGCAAGAGTATAAATTGTGAATGGCCCAAATGAGAATAATCTTGTAATACTCTTGGCCCACAAGAGTAAAAACTGTGAACAGCCAAAACAAGGAACAAATATTGTATCGCTCTTGGCCCGCATGAGCATGAACTATGTACGGTAAAATAAAATCCGACATCTAAAAGTGCAATCAATGCAAGTGGTAAAACATGTTTTAAACTACATAATGGTTTGATTCAGATTTTCAGTTTGTAGAAAACTTATGACATTGCTTTAAGTTCAGCCACACCTGCAAAAAAAAAATCATACATGTGTAAAATTATAGGTTACCATATGAACTAGTATCTGACAAATCTAAGGGAAGCATGAGAGACCCCTTATTATCTATTTGACTTTATAAATTTCTACTTTTACAAACAAGAAAATGAGAGAGAAATCCCAAGCCGTAACTCATCTCAATCTTGTATTAGCTGTAAAGAATTTATCTTGTACTCTAAAGTTAGAAAGAACACCTATAGAAGAAATTTAATAAAGAAAGCAATATACTTTTATAATTTAACTTAATTTTACCTCATGAGTTTTTTCTTAAAGATGAAAGTCTGAAGGTTGAAGGATGAAGGGTGTAGCGTGTTCTAGAATCTAGTACTAATACCCTGTTTCCAGGATCACCATACTTCAACTTGTGGAATATGTCCACTGTTATGGTAAGTGACAATAGATACCTCTATCCTACTAGAAGATAGAGGACACCGCATCTATCTCCAGGATCACCTACTTTGACCTTATGGAACATATCCACTATCAAGGCAAGACAACGATGAGATGCACCATCCTGTTGAAAGATAGACAACAATATTGGTGAATCTTCTCTTTAAACGATAAAGAATAAAGGTGGAAGGATGCTCAACATGCTTTGAAATCTAGCACCAATGCCTATGGAATATGTCCATTATTGAGGTAAGTGACAATGGATACCCCCATCCTGCTTGAAGATAGAGGACACAACATCTATCTCCAGGATCACCCGCTGTAACCTGTGGAACATGTCCACTGTTAATGCAAGGCGACGATAGGAAGCATCATCTTGCTGGAAGACGGAAAAAAATATTGGCGAATATTCTCTCTAAAAGATGAAGGATGAAGGTGGAAGGATGCTCAACATGCTCTGAAATCTGGCACTGATTCCTTATTTCCAAGATCACCATATTTCAGCCTATAGAACATGTCCACTGCTAATGTAAGTGACAATGGATACTCTTATCATGTTGGAAGATAGAGGACATCGCATTTATCTCTAGGATCACCTGTGTCAGCTTGTGGGCCATGTCCACTACTAATGCAAGGCGACAATGGAAAGCACCATCCTGCTGGAAGACGAACAATAGTATTGACGAATCTTCTCTCTAAAGGATGAATGATGCTTAACATGCCCTAAAATTTGGCACCAATACCCCGTTTCCAGGATCACCAAACTTCAACTTATGGAACATATCCACTGCTAATGTAAGTGACAATGGATACTCTCATCCTGCTGGAAGATAGAGGACACTGCGTCTATCTCTAGGATCACCCGCTTCAGCATGTTAATGTAAGACAACGATAAGAAACACCATCCTATTAGAAAACGGACAACAATATTGACGAATTTTCTCTCTCAAAGTTTTGACTAAAGGATGTCCTGCAAAAGAGACACAAGAAAAGCAAGATACACCACATTTCTATAATTGAAATTAAAAGTTACCTTTTGAGAAGTCATGATGATTCTGTAAAATAAAATCTATCATCCTTAAGTTTCAAGTGGCAATGGTGTTACTCGGTTGCTAATACCTGCTTAAAAAATAGTGAGGTTATTGCACAAACATCAGTGTATGTTCACTACTAATTTGCCGGTAGCTGACTACCAAACATCTCATCAACAAACTATCAACAAGTCCCAATCAACAAAGATGAGGTAAAGTGACCAATTGATGGCCAACATTGTTTACAGAAAACAAGTAAAATTATGTGGAAAAGAAAGAGAAAACTAAAAGTGCGTTATGAGTGTGGTGAATGATTTCATTTGACAAGGTGCGGAAGTATTCGGATCGATGAAGAAGTCATGTTGCAATTTAAGACAAACATAACAAAGCATGTAATACTACGAACAAGATTTAATATGGAAGCGGCATGTAAAAAATAAATAAATAGGAACACCTATTCAGTTTTTTTTTTTGGGAAAGAGGAACATCCACTCAGTTCAGCATTCAAGATCCTATATGATGAGCTCTTTGAAGACAAGAAGGCCTTCCACACAACGATCTTCACATGCCGCAATGTACTCTCCTGGCCCTCAGTTGCAACAATGTTCTAAATAGCCTGACCAAAGTAAATCCCTTCTATTATCATTCTATTTGGATTCCTTCTATTCATAGAGTCTTCAAGGCAATTGAAGAATACACTATAGAAGAAAAGTGCTTCGATGAAGCATTTCACGAAGGACGGCGAGTCATGGTTTGCCTCAACTTCATTAACAACCATTATACATGGATTGAGGTTCTTGATCACTCTCATTAGAGTTTCTAAGCAATCTGGCCGGTGAGATTATCTTCAACCATGCCTCACAAGGTGAATCCTAATGCAGGTCTTGTTCATTGCCACCTAAGCATGAATTACCCATTTCAAGTGACCTGACTGATTCAACCGTTCTGAGGAATATGGGTGAACTTTCGCCTACAAAAGTTGCTGTCTTAAATACAGATCTGGACAAGTCATGGGAGGTGCTTGTTGAACCAATACAGACTGATGCAGAGATGTGAAGTTCTAGAGCCTTATGAAAAGCTTAAGGTGCTAACCCATGGAAGGGCTGTAACCAAAGAAAGTATATGAGAGTTCATTGAAGGATTGGAAAGTGTACCCCACTTCTAAGTTCTAGCCCCTGCCACCTTGGCGAGATCTTAATTTGGTTTAGCCCCCGGGATCTCTCTGGTCTTTGGTTTTACCCATGGAAGGGCTGTCTCCAGATTTTTTTTTTAAACTTAGATATTGTTCAGAATATTTCAATGGTTGACATGTGGCAAGATAATAAACAAAATTTAAAGCGTGCAGTTCAGTTTGTTGAGTTTGTTTTTGGAAACTTTTTGACCACCAAAATCTTCTGAACTTTAGCATGTGGCAAAATAATCTCATGTCTTTGTTTAGGTTCTCAATCACTGCAAAGGGAAAGAAAGGGAAAGGAGTAAGGGTGATGTTCTGAGGGAGGCCATTGGTCAGGTCATGGGTGCTGCCAAGGAAAAGAGCCACAAGTTTACTGATTTTCTTGAGCTTTAAATCGATCTGAAGAACTGTGACCTACAAAAGGACAAGTGTTTCAGCGGTTCTATGAAATTGCCTCATATCCCTCGCCCCAAGATGAAGGTCTGCATGCTTGAGGATGTGCAGCATGTTGAGGAGGCTAAGAGGGTTGGACTGAGGTCTATGAACGTTGAAGCCTTGAAGGAAACGAATCAAGAGAAGAAATCGGTTCTTAAAAAACATGAAAAGAAAAAAGATATTGTACCTTAGTAGAAGCCGAACATGAAGGAGATGGAAATCTTGTCCGGAGGTTGATATTCAAGCAAAGTTTGTCGCAGCTTGTATTTTCGGGTGCAGAAGCAAGTGTGTATAAGCTTTATAAACAAAGGGTACGGGGGGTTATATAAGCCAGCTGAGGCATGCTATGACAAAAAATAGAAATTTATGGTTTCCTTTTGAGCTCCAAAGTGGTGGTGCCCCTAAATAGAAAGAGTCTTTCGCGTCTATATGTTTTTCGTATGTGGGCTTCAACTCGCTGACACTGCCTTCCAAAAAAAAATGATTAGTGGTTAGTAAGAGGATTGTCCATGTGAAGAGGGAAAACCTTACCTTCTCTTTTGATGATAGGAACGGGCACGCTTCTAATCAGGGGTGGCGATTCGTTAATTCGTGTTGATGAGTCAGATTCTTGTCGTGTCAAGTTAAGGGTACAAGACTATACAGGCCAACCTAAACACGATCCATATATTAATCGTGTCAAACCAGGTGACCTGCTTAGATCCGAAACACATTTGCAACCAGCCCTAACCCGGTTGTTTCATGTTGGACTTGTGCTAGGTTTGCAGATTATGTGGCAATCCATGTTGGCAGGTCAGATCCATGTCGCGTCAAGCTAAGGGTATATGACTATATGGATCAACCTGAACATGACCCATTTATTAATTGTGTCAAAGCAAGTTGGCCCGTTTTGACCCAAAACATGTTTACACTCTACCTTAACCCACTTTATTTCGTGTTGGGTTGTGTCGGATTCATGGGTAATTTGTCATGATGAGTCAAATTTGTGTCATGTCAAATTCAAGGTATATGACTAATGGGCCAACCTGAACCCAACCCATTTATCAATCGTGTCAACCCACTTTGACCCGAAACACATTTACACTCAACCTTAACCCATTTTATTTCATGTTGGGTCATGTCGGGTTCACGGGTCATGTAAGAGATTGCCATCCATAATTGATCCAAATATTTTGATAATAAAGCCCATGGTTCGATGGTCAAACAAGACCCGGCCTCCATGACTACTATACAAGGGTTCTCAAGGTATTTAGTCGTGCTCGTTCCGTTGCATCTACATCAACACAGGTAGTTGTCACTACAAAATAACCTAATGCTATTGCAAACGAGTATAAGGTAGGATCTAATAGCATTACATCTTGAGCCTATGATGTGCATCAACCAACCAAGAGTCAAGATATCACAATAAGGTCGGCCACGTGTTGTCCTCTCTTACAAAGATGAAGACTTCAAACACTTCATCAAGAAGCGGTGTTGCTCTCACTAACATCACTGGGGTTCACAATACTACATAAATCAACGATGCATTGCCATTACCCGTGTCATTGGCGCTTTCATTAATACATCCTTGAGAGGACATTTGTAGACACCTAAAATTTACATAAATTGTAAATAAGGGTCTACCCCCTCATAAATTCACACAAAAGTTCAGATGGGTTTTACATCAACAAACTAAGTCCGGCTTAAAGGAGAAGTCCATTGGGCTAGGTCCAAGTTTCAAACAATAATCCAAAAGACCAAGCCCACATGTCTCAAGCCCATTAACAAGCCTAAACAATTTGTATGAGATTCAAATGAGAGAGAGTTGAATAAAATCAAATTTAAATTTTCTTAGGTATGGGGTTTGGATTCCGGTTTCTCCCGCTGCACTTTGATTTCAAACAGAGCAACCAAAGAACGAATTATGCTGCAGGTAAATGAAACTCTGTCTCTTCTTTCTAGGGTTTCTATCTTTGTCTCTACATTTTATTTCTGTTAATTAACATTTCATTTCAGTTTGTTTTCATTGTTGTTTTATGATATTTTGATTATTATTATTATTTTTCTATGGATTTGAAGTGAGAATACCTACTTGAATGTTGTGTAGAAGTTAGGGTTTGGGTTTTGATTCAGGAGAATGGTTCAATGAGGTAAACCCTCGGGTTTGAATCCATTTAATACCCATGCCTGATCACGTGGAATGTTGATTCATTTCCCTTTGATTCACACTGGAAAGTAACGTATTTACAGGCTCATGAGGTTCATGGACTACTTAGGAGGTGGGATCAGTTTTTCTTTTCTTTTTTTCCGACAGCTAGCTATCTAGAGTAAGTTTTGAACTTATAATTAGAATTCTGTAACCCAATTCAACAAACTTGCAAAATTAGCTACCATATTATATTTTATCTAGGGGCTCTATCAGACTATCTCCCCGGTAAATCAGAATGGACCATGTATTTTGTATACTCCCAAAAGGCCTTATCATAACCTTTCTCCACTTTGTCAAAGAAATGTAAAAAATAAAAAATAAAAAAATACATAATCTATTGGACACCATTCAATCCGTGAATGGATAAAAAATACTCACTTTAACGAATGCTAACCACTGCTCTTTGTCAGGCGACGGGCACATCAGTGCCGAAAAGTGAATATATGCCCCCCAAAAAAGTGAAACTCACTTTTCAACGCTGATGTGTCTGATCCTGACAAAGAGCAGTGATGAGCGTTTGTTAAGGGAAGCGCTCATAAACTGATCCCATTCAATCCTTATACAAGAAATTTCCGATTATGAAATATATATGTTCTAGCTTTGATTTAACCATACCAACATGTACACAAATGAAGTAGATCATCTCTTTAGTCACTATGGAGTTAATCAGAGGAAAACAAGCACATGTGTTTCTTCATTACACAAATGAATGAATAAAGCAAGTAATAGCACCTGTTTTGTAGAATACAATTTTTTTTTTTTTTTTGGGGTGTGTGTGTGTGTGTATCATTTAAGGAGAGTATTATGAGAAATCAGAATCTGATTTTGTAAAGTGGGTGGAATGGTAAATCAGGGTAGTCATGGGTTATGTGGAGGTATAAGAACATGGTTTGAGATTGAATCACTAGAGAAATATTAAAGTTATGAAAGAAATCAGGAATTAATTGTAAAGAAATGTGATGAGAAATTTCAATAAATATATATGCATAATTACCATATAATATCAAATTCAATAAATTAACAGTACAAATTATCCCTTAATTTGCCAATGTTTTCTTAGAGCTATCTTTCAGCCAATTTCATCAAGAAATTTCAAAGTTCTTTTGGAAAGTTTTTCTACCTCTATACCTGACCTTGCTTGAGGTGGTAAATAAATTAGATCAATAGGTTTCCTTGACTAAACTCCAAGGAATATCTTAAATGGACTTCTCCTAGTGGTCACAACTTCAGTGCCTATCAACGTAAAGATGATATATATATATATATATATATATATATATATATAAAAGATTGACTTAGCTTAGCTCGAAGCCACCCTTATCCAGGGGCACAGCTAGG
>JAOXJP010229717.1:0-10901 GCA_025762735.1 Platanus orientalis | reverse complement strand
AATTCTTACCCATATTATTCCATAGGATGTCCCCTGGGGTCTTGGACACCAAATCTTGGACAGGACATTTGTTCCCAATGGGGAATATGTCACATTTGTATCAATGACTTCACAAAGTGGATTTCTGTAACTGTTTTACTAGTAAAACAGTGAAACTGAAGCACCAGGGTGTCGAGTGACATGGACGGAAAAAGTGAACCACCAGAAAAAATGAACCATTGCCAGTGTTTTTTCACTTTCTGAACTTTATTTTGTGGGAGGAGCAAATCTTATGTGTCCAAAATAGGTGTGATTGTTGTGTGACTGCACCATCATATGTGATAAGGTTAAAACCGTAAAAAAGGATGCAATTAAAAAAAGTAAGTGCTCAAAAAATTAAGACACGAAATTAAAAAACACATCGTTATCGCACGTGTATCACATAATGATCACACCACTTTTGTTCACATCATAGAAGAATTACTCCCAATTTTGGTTCCTTCGTCGTCTTCATCTCTCTCACTATTGGACGTGGGGTCTGAATCAGTGAGTGTGTGGATGATACTTTTCTGTCTTTCCTCCCCCTCTTTATGAATGATTGTGAGTTCTGTCGCTATCACAAGGATTCAAGCTTCTCCCACGTTCCTTTCAGGTTTGATTTGATTTTCGTCAAAGATAATGTTTCTCTTCCTTCCTTTTATTTTTGTTTTTTAATGTTTCCCAGAGTTTGAATTCAGGGTAGAAGAAGCTCTGTACGTCTAAACTCTTATTAATTCATGTGGGTGGGAAGTGAGTTGACTGTCAAATGATTTCCCTCTTTATGAATGATTGAATGTAGATGGTTTTGAAGGTTAAGGGGATAGCCTACCTTTCTTTCAACTTTAAAATATTACTTGAAGGACAAGCCAGCAATATTATTAGACGACCTTTCGATTTCCACTTTCCTTTTCTTTTGTTTTTGGAGCTACGTTCCAATACGCCTCTACTTTTTTTTTCTTTGCATAATAATAATAATAATTATTATTATTATATTTTTTTTGGTAAAACCACTTGACAGGAAAAAAAATGAGGTGAAAAGGAATATAATGAGAACCGTGAAAACGGCATCAGGGTGAAGACACATCAGCACCAAAAAGTGATAGCATCCCCCAGAAAGTATAAATCACTTTTCGGTGCTGATGCGTTAACCCCACTGACGCCGTTTCCACGGTTCTCACAAAATTCATTTGCACATTATCTAAGCCCCACTTGACAGGGCAAACTTGCACCGCCACCGGCGGAAAATACAAACATCAACCCAATCCATTGGATGCTTCCAAAGGAACTTGATACCTCAACCTCTCCACTGGAGATACCATACCACAACTATCTTTGGTAGAGATGATTGTACATCTCCCCGACCAATCAATAAATGATCAATAGATGAGTGACAACCAAAGATTCACACTAACCAATAGAGGTCTGGCCGGACAAGTCCTGTTTTAGTTCAAACCTAATGAGTTTATTGATTGGGCTCATAAGTGTCAACCCTCACAAAGAAACTAAACGGGTTATTGGTTGTTCTGTAATTGGATGGGACGGTTTGGTCTAATCGAGTCTGGGTAATGAAAGAAGACCAAAACGACCCATTTTAATGATCCAGTTGACACATGTACACCCATGGTAAAAAAAAATAACAAAATGATGAAAAGAAGGTGGTTTTTTTTTCTTCTTATTTTGGTCAAAGCTGCTATGAGGATGATACAAAGAAGTAACGTTGAGAAAATGAGAAAGACCTAATGGGGCAGTAGCTTCAATCAGAAAGCACCCAGCAGGACAATCTCCTTATGTTGCTTTAAAAGGGACTGTACAAAATATTGGTAAGGAAAAAAAACACTTCTGCTTAAGAGGAACTCGATATAAAGGCACTTAGCCCAATTCAGTTGTGTTTGACCGATGAAGTGATGTCAGGTCTAGGCTCTTCTTTAGTAAACGGCAAAAGTATCCAGTAATCACGATATTTGGATACTTAGGAGGGCTAGGAGCATGAGCATCGATGGGACCCACAAAGTTGTCAGCGAAGATTGATTGGTTGTAATATGTTGCAAGCTTGGGTGCAGGAATGCCAACAAACTAGAATTCCTCCTTCACTGGCAATTAGAATTTTTCTTGGAGCCTTGGAGCCATATCTATATAAAGAAGAAATATTATAAATAAAAATGAATAAAAGGTACTTAGCAAAATGTTAGAAATAAAACTGAGTACGGATGATTTTTATCATGGTATATGAGACTTCGCGATACATGTTCATTCGCAAAGCATACTCAGCATGGTGAACAAGAACTCATCGTGAGTCAAGTACAACTACAACAATGCCATGATCATCGCGATGATAAATATATCACAGTGCAAAAGCTCATCAATGAAAACAAACATTTTACACCACAAACAAAATATCATCACGGTTCAATTAACCCGCGAATAGAAGAACCATAAAGGAAAGGCATCAACATTGCGATTAGAGTCACATGGAGCCTATTGCGATATAATCTACAGCCATCACAAGTCAAAACTCACGTGACAAACTGAAATGTTGAAGGGACATTGTCACTAGAGTAACCTAAGGGTTTTTATCCATAAAATGACCAAGAGTTCACAAAAAATCGCAAAATTGGTCCCAAAATGACTGTGGGCTCAAAAGAAATACTCCTATCCTAAAAGATTTTTGGATTAGAGGCTTCAAACTCACCAAAAAGTCAAAAATGGAAGAGTGAGGGTTTTTGGGTTTCAAGAACTCGAAGAAAGCTCAAAAGTTTGTAATCCCTCCAGTGAAACTCCCCAAAACGGTACCAAAATGGTCATAGGAACAAGAGGATTATTTTTCTGGTCTAGATTATGGATTTGAAGACAAGAAAGCAAGGTTGTTGGGGGGTTTGAGCTCTCAGGTAATGGCGGATTGCGTGGACTCAAAAAATTCTCAGAAAATGGTTAAGGAAGATGAAGTACATATATTTATACCCACAAGGGTAAAATGCTCATTTCGTGCCACCATTTGAAAAACACTCACTAAAAAGTAGGGGTAAAATCATCTTTTCACGAGGAAGGAAAAAAGATGTTACATTTGCAATGACAGATCGAAAAACTTTCCCTGTCGTGATGACAAATAGCGAGCTATTTGAATGGGTAACTATTGGCACCGTAAATTTATAAAATTACAAAATTTTCTTCACTGCGAAGAATGACCAGTGCTCGTGAAACAAGGTGGCAAAAATCAAGACATTGAGATGAAAAGTGGCTCATGGTAAGGATGAAGTACCACGATTGTAAGTTAGCTCATAGTAAAGGGACATAAAATAACACTTCACAAATATATATGTTCGCAATGGATGAATAGTGCTTCGTGATGATAGTTGCATTGTGAAGAACGAAGCCAGAAACCTAAAATTGTTATATTATGTGGCATAAATCATGAGGGATACATTTGTAGGCTCCCAAGGTGCCTAGAAAGCTAATGGGTTGGGTCCCACTCACACATGATTTCTCCAAGTCGTACAAGTTGTCAAAGATTAGAATCCTAATCTAAAAAGAAATTCTATTGCAATTAGATTTCTCTATCTCATCAAATCCCTCAAATTAAGGGATCAAATAAAAACACCTGTTGGAAACCCACACAATTTAGGACTCTTTGAGAGTATGAAATCTCTTTAACAACCAATGGGAAGCTGCTACATCAGCAAGACTCCCACAACAAGGAATGCAAGCTACAAACAAGGTCTAAATCATGCTGAAACTTAGAATCCAAGATAGAGTCTAAATCATCAAATCTTTTTTAAATACCATGAATCTCACACATTCAATAGGGCTTTTTTATATACTTAGAAGGCTTTTTCACATATTTAAAGCATCACATGCTTAAGGAAGATTAAAGTTCTCTCTGTGTTTCAACTCTCCTTCCTCCTCCACCACTTCAAGTTCATGTTGCTTGACTTCAAGGAAGAATGTCCATTAAACCTCTGCACATTCCATTGGAAAAAATACAAGTCCAAGGATTTGAAACTATAACTAAGTAAGTCTGAGAAGATTTGTAGAAGAGAGAAAAGAGAGTCTTTTATGTGTATTTCATATTGAATATTGATAAAAGCCTTCAAGTTCCATTATTTCATTCATTCTTGCCTTTATACAAGTCGGGCAACAATTAGAAAATTAGAAGTTGAATGTGCTAAACAGTTGTAATTAACAAGTTCTCTAATGAGAGTTTGGAGTGGTAGTTCCCACATGAAATAATAAATCAGCCCCTTATATGGCTGGGTAATTTGAACACTTTGAGTTTCAAAGTTTATTTGAGAACAACGAAATTTGGTGTTACACCTACAATTCAATAAAATTATTATTGATTTGAATAATATTAATGATGAAGAACAAGGTAGTATTGTTTTATGTTCTTTACCTTCATTATATGAACACTTCATTACTATGGAAATGATATCATTCTTATAGATGATGCTAAGCATCTTTGCACTCTAGGGAGGTGAGGAAGAAGGTGCTTGGAGTTGAGGGTGAGGGTCAATGTCTGTTTATAAGAGAAAGGACGAAGGAAAATGGTTCAAGTAATGATAAAGGTCAAGTTAGATCAATGTCTAAATAGAAAATGGGTAAATTCCATTACTTTTAGAAGTCATAGCACTTTAGACAAGATTGTCTAAAGCTCGAAGAGAATGAGAAGGAACTTGTTGGTGTAGTAGAAGAAAATTTTGATGTTTTTGTAAATGTCATTTCAATGACTCGTTGTAATGTATGCATAGATGATGAGAGGATTTTTTACTTAGGTTACTCCTATCACATGTTCCCAAACACGTGTGAACGGAAATTTTGATGAGGAATAATATACCATGTAAAACTTTAGGAATTAAATCAATTCGATTAAGATGCATGATGAGATTGTCAGGACCTTATCTAATGTTTGACACATACCATAACTGAAAAAGAATCTCATTATTTGGGTGCTCTTAACTCCAACAAGTGCAAGTACACCGCTAAAGGTTGAGTTAAGAGAGTGACAAAAGGTGTTTTGTTGGTGATGAGAGGACAGAGGAATAGCAATCTTTATGTGCTTCAGGGAAGCATAATTTCAAGTGCAACAACAATCTCATCATCGGCATATTTAGATGTTGATGCTATCCGCTTATGGCATATGCAATTAAGGAATATGAGTGAGAAGGGTATGACAGTTTTAAGCAAGCAAGGCTTGCTTTGTGGTCAGAAAACAAGGAAGATGGATTTTTCTGAGTATTGTGTGTTTGAGAAGCAAATTCAGCGTTAAGTTCAGATCGACTATTCATAGGACCAAAGGCAGAGTGGATTATATTCACTCTAATCTTTAGGGCCCATCTTGTGTTGTTTCAAAGGCAATTCTAGTTATCTTCTAAATTTTATTGATTATTACTTAAGAAAGGTTTGAATATTTACTTTGATGCATAAGGACGAAGTATTTTTCAATTTCAATAATTGAAAATCCATGATTGAGAAGCAAACAAGATCAAACGATTGAGAGCAGATAATGGTTTGGAATTTTATTCAGGTGAATTTTATGGGTTCTACAAAAATGATGAGATTGTTAGGTATCACAAAGTTAGAAATATGCCCTAGTAAAATAGTGTAGTAAAACACATAAACAAGTGTCTTATTAAAAGAACTCGTTGTATGCTCTTCAATGCAGGTTTGAGAAAAGAATTTTAGGTTAAGGCAATTTCCATAGCTTGCTACTTAGTGAATTGATCGATTGTCATTAAGTGTAAAACTCATGAGGAGTTATGGTCTAGAATTCCTATAGATTATTCTAACTTGAGGGTTTTTTGTTATCTTGTTTATGCTCATGTGATTGAAGATAAGTTTAAACCTAGAGCTAAGAAGTGTATTTTTCTAGGTTATGCATCTACGATAAAGGGATACAAGTTATGGTGTCATGATCCTAAGTCATCCAAGTTTCTTATTAGAAGAAATGTTACTTTTAATGAGTTTGTCATGCTTAACCCAAAAAAGAAAAATGTGAATGTAATATGGACCGTGGTATCAACGAGCTGTGAAAGATAGAGTGTGATATTTCAAGGAAGGGATAAGATGGCACTTCCATTCAGCCTATGGAGGAATATGTGCAATATCTTAATGGAGAAGATGCACCAAAGGAGGAGCAGTATAATATTGCTACTAGGAGATAGTAAAAAGAGAATAGACCACCTCAGAGGTATAGTAGTTATGCAGAGATGGTTTTTTATGCATTAATTATAGTAGAAATTGTCAAGTGTTAAAAACCTTTCACATATAGTGAAATTGTCAAAAGTAGTGAGTTTATGCAGTAAGTTGTTGCTATGAATGAGGGGGTTGAGTTTCTCCACAATAATTAAACTTAGGAGCTAGTGAGACCACTTAAGAACAAGAGGATTGTTGGCTGTAAATGGGTTTTCAAGAGTAATAAACTCTAAGAGTAAAAGATGTAAAGTACAAGGTATGCATGGTGGTAAAGGGCTATAGTTTGAAAGAAGGTATGAACTCTAATAAAGTATTCTTACCAATTGTGAAGCATAGTTCTATTCACATATTAATTGTCATGATTTTTATATTTAAAACTATAGCAACTTGATGTCAAGACGGCTTTCCTACATGATGAGCTTGAGGAACAGATTTACATGCTTCAACTAGCGGAATTCATCATTTCAAATAAATAATACCATATTTAAAAATATAAAAAAGATCTTTGTATAGCCTGAAATAATTGCCTAAATAATGGTATAAGTCGTTTAACACTTTTATTCTTGAGCATGACTTTTTTAGGAGTTAATATGATAGTTGTGTTTATTTCAAAAAACTCTCAGATAGTTCTTTTTTATATATTTGTTTATACATGTTGATGATATGCTTATTACTGTCAAGAACATGTTTGAAATCAATGGGTTAAAAGTTCATCTTAATGGTGAGTTTGAGATGAAAGACTTGGGCTACAACAAAGAAGATTTTAAGTATGAAAATTTATAGGGATAGAAATTCAAGAAAGTTGTATTTGTCACAGAAAAATTATTTTGTGAATGTATGTAATCGCTTTGGAATGCAAGGTTTTAAACTTGTAAGTACCCCCCTTTCTACCACACACCGAGAAAGAGAAGTATATATCTCATGTTCCATATGCTTGTGTAGTTTGGAGCCTCATGTATGCTATAGTTTGCACTCATTCATATATTTCACATGTTGTTAATGTTGTAAGTAGATATATGGACCATTTAAGGAAGGTACATTGGCAGGCTTTGAAATAGATACTTCGGTATTTAAAAGGTACTACAAATGTTGGTTTGGTGTTTGATAAAACTATTAAACTTGATGATTGTGCAATTGGATTTATAGATTCTGATTATGCAAATGATCATGATAAGAGGTCTTTAATAGGTTATATCTTCACTCTCTCAAGTTATAGTTAGTTAGTTAAAAAGCAACATTATAGGTTACAATTGATCTGTTTACAACTGAGACAAAGTATATGACAGTGAGTGAGGCAGTGAAGGAGGCTATTTGGTTAAGAAACTTGCTAGGTGAGCTAGACCTAAAGGAAGGTTTGATTATTGTATATTATGATAATCAAAATGCTATACTTATAACTAAAAATTAGATGTATCATGAGAGAATCAAACAAATTGACATTAGATGTCACTTAATTTATGAGATCATCTTACAGGGTTAGATTGTAGTTTAAGAAGATTGGCCCGGCTGATAATCTAGCATACATGATGACTAAGTCACTTCATGTATTCAAGTTCAAGCATTTCTTGGATTTGATTAGTGTTTGCAATATTTAAGAGTTGTTCATTGAAGTTTTATGGAGAAGATGGGAGAATAGATTTTTGTACTATGGAACTGAGTGGATTTCAAGCCAAGATGGAGATTTTATTGGTAATTTGTCTCAAATTCAACTCAAGATGCAATGTGCAATCCGAAGAAAAATCAAATGACCCATTTAAAATTTTGACGCATATTTTCTACCCGATCTAGGTCTAACCTAACCTGCACCAAGAAAGGGTTTTTTGTGGGGGTATATATTTGGGTGTCTTGGGATTTGTGTCACCACACCTACATTGTAATCTCTATTTTTGTTCATATTGAAATCTCTCTCATCATTTTTTGCCTTTGGACATAGGTTTCGAGCCAAACCACATAAATCGTCTGTGTTCTTTGTATGAATGTTGTTTCCTCTATTTTCATTCTTCTATCTTGTTGCATATGACCTCCAAATCTAGGGACACTGCACAAGGGAGAATCTCTTTTTCCTTATTCTTGTGGGACCCAAATGTTAAAAGACTTTCCAACACAACCAAATCTCAGTCCTTCATGTTAAAGAAGTTTGTAGTTGGCTCGAAACTTGCTAAAACCCAACACCTTTTATGCTTATATGAATTGATTGTGGGTAATCTAAGTTTTTTTTTTAATGAATACAGATAATCTAAGTTAAAGATGAAGAAGAATGAATTGATAATTCGCAAATGAACTAATTTATGATTTGCGATTGATCTGCAATTCACGATTGGATCATGATTCATGACTGAACTTGCAATTCACGATTGGACCTATGATTCGTGATAGAATTATGATCCGAGCAACGCAAATTGATACCTCTTACTTACAAAGATTTGATACTTGATGAATATCTTAAAACATAATTATTAATTTAATCCCATCCCAAAATCAATAGTAGAAGAGTGCAATTGTTTTAAACATTCAAAAACGTCTTAATGGTTAAAAAGAAGAAAACTAATATTTTGAATTCCTCCAAGTGGTGATTCATGTGAGTGTAAATATAAGGTTGGGTATGAATGTCAAGTGGCCTCATATGGACCGTCTTGTGTCGTGACCTGACTAGAGAAAAGAATCAAGGTGGTGTCTCCCTCTTTCCATTCACTCTGTCTTATTTTCTTTGTCGTTTTATATCCAAAGGAAAGTTCTCAGCCAGTGAATCTCGTTATTAGGAGGAAAAATCTCTCTCTAGCTTGTTCCCACAAGATCAACCAGAATCTGTCCTTGTACCTACAAAGATCACAGACCACCTTTATTATCTTTGATTTTTCTTGGAATATGCTAACTTCACTGGATGTGCAAGTTTTTAATGTTCAATCAACGAAACGGATGGGAGTACACGAAATGGGGCCGGATTTGGTAAGACGACAACTTAGAGAGTGGCTAAGGTTGGAATGACAATAGGGTTGACACATCAGCACAGAAAAAGTGAAATACACTTTTTGGGGATTTTTTCACTTCTTAGCACTGATGTGTCAGCCCTGATGTCATTCCAACTTTAGCCAGTCTCTAAGTTGTCTTACCCAATCTGTTTGAGCAATTTTGGATGCACAAGATAAGCAAATGATAGTACTACAACTCATTAATAATTTGCAGCTCACACGCCTTGTTTTTGGCCATTGAAAGATCTAGTGGTTCAAGCCTGTGGTGTGTAGATAAGGGTGTCAAAGCTTTAGGTCCAAGTTGGGTCGAAGCGTACTTATATGCGGATCCTGTTATATGAACAAGTCCAATTTTTGTCTGGTTCGGGCCGAGTACAGGAAAGCGATGTTTCTCAACAACTAAATATCGGGTACTTAATTGGGCTTTTTTAAGACTTAAAATGCTAAAATTTAACAGATAAACATCTCCATTTTTTGAACTGGATTCAACGCAGTTCTTTTCAATGTACCCTTTTGCTTATTAACGAACAATTTTACCCAAAAAAAAAACACTTCTTCATTAGTTTCAAATTAGTAATTTCCATGCATTTATAAAAATTTTTAAAATGGAACCGAGAAGGACCACCCTCCTAATTGAGTACTAATGCATGAGAGCCTTACATATATTACAATAACATAAGACTCAGTGGAACGGATCCTCTCTTGTCACCTTATGACCTGTTAAGGTCGTGTCTAACAGGTAGCAGAACGTGATTAGCAGAAAAAATGAATTACAATTTTTGAAAGATGATTTTCACTTTTTCGTACCAATCGTGTTGTGTCACTTGTTAAACAGGACCTTAACAGGTTAACTGCAGGAGAAGATCATTTTCGAAAACAGAGACATCAGTTTTTACATTCTACAAAAAAGATCTAACCGACCACGGACAGTGCTCCGCTCCACCATTCAAAATATTCACAGCATTTTGATAATCGGATTCCACAACCACCCTTTGAAGGTTTAGAGTTTTAGCCAGAAAGCCCTAACCATATAGCTTAGACTTTTGCATCAAGGATTGGTTTACCATCTTCAAGAAATGTTACCCAAATTAACTATTAAATAATGATTTTTTAATAAAATAAGCAATGACTGATCTATCATTAAAATGTGTATGGTAATAAATTCAATTTTTGTTGATGACTGTTTAAATTGATTTTCTCACCAATATTACTGTTACTTTTGTATCATGTTATTAACTATCATAGTTTGATTCTCAATAATCTTTTTTTTTCAATTATGCTTAAAGTGTTCGTCTATTAATCTGCCGTCAGGAAGAGAAATTCCAAGAGACCAGCTTTCACTTTTCACTTCTATAGTGTTCCTGCCTTCTTTCCTCATGGAAATGACTTTCTCTTCCATTTCAAAGACAAATCAAGAGTATAATCTCTTTGAGAACTTAATAATATAACAAATTATTGAAGGAGACGTCAATGGTTAGTACTGGCACAAGTCACTTCAGAGAAAGCAACATTTTGAGTCAAATTAACTTCTAAAAATTAAATTCTTAAGGTCGTCTTTTTCAAGCTATAGTAGAAAGCTTGATAAGATAAGACTGAACCTTCAAAGTACCACTAAAAATTATGTGAGAATGAATCTTGTGAGAACTGTGAAAACGGCATCAGGGTGTGGACACATCAGTGCCGAAAAGTGATAAGTGCCCCCCAAAAAGTGCAAATCACTTTTCGGTA
>JAOXJP010229716.1:0-10902 GCA_025762735.1 Platanus orientalis | reverse complement strand
TTGCTCATATACCATTTTTTTTTCTTTTTAAAGGTAAATTATTATATATATATATATATTCGTTTCTATATGCATACATCTCCTTACCCTTTTTCTTTTTCCTAAAATCTATCCTTCAAACGAAACCTTTTTTAAATTGGTAACTTGTACCTCCTCCTTAATAATTATCTCTCTTTACTAACTAAAAGTTATCTCTCTAATCATTTTCTCCTCTTTAAAATAACTCTAATTTTTCAACTTACTAAAAACTGCATTCACATATTTCTAAATTATATTGTCCGTGTGAATTCACACGGGTTCATGACTAGTAAAATCATAGAGGCGAGAGAGGATTGGTGAAATCGATTTCAACCTAAGGATAGGCAAACCTCTCTAAGAATTAATGCAATTTTTAAAAATTTGTAGACATCTAAAATTTATGTAAATTACAAACAAGGGACTAACATGGCCTGAACTGGAATTATTAATAAATTAAATGAATAAATTATCCATGTAAACTATAAAGCAATTCTTAATAAATTAACACTGATCAATGTCTCAATGGAGATAACATTAATTTATATAAGAAATATGGCAACAAAACTTGTAAAAGGATTATGGAATAACGAAAATATCAAATCTCTCAACAATAAGAGATAAGGGTAAAATATAAATTTTTTTTTTTTTTGAAAACCTCTACCTCTCTCGCTTATAGTGTCAATCCACTCCTCCACTCCTCTTCTAAGATTTTATAATAAAAAAAATAACAGAGACTAGTAGGCTGTGAGGAAGAACTAGTATGCTATAAGGAAGAAGAAGAACGTGTGTGGGAAACTGAACTAGATGGGAAGAAGAAGAAGATATAATGGAAAATGGAAAGGGAGAAGAGATGAAGTGATGAACAACGGCATGCGTGGGAAAGAGATGATGCATGCGGCGGAAGGAGACAATGAAGTGTGTGAGGAAGGGAGACGAAGACAATGAACAATGTCTATGGAAGGGAACGATGGGTTTCCTTTTGTTAAGGCTTTAACTTAAAAGCCTAAAAGAGTATTTATGGGAAAAAACCGAGTGACTTGGTCGAGTTCCTAGAAAACTCGGCCCAGTTGTCTGTCTAACCAAGTGGGTGACGTCACTCGATTTTGTGGGGTGAGACAACCAAGCATTCTGTTGAGTCGAGCAACTCAGCCAAGTTTTCCTAGTTATCAACAAGTTTTAAATCACTGTCTAGAGACTACGCTCTAAACCCATATGGCCCTATTTTGGCTCTACAAATCCAAGTAATCCAAATCTATTAATGGACCCACAACCTAGGAGAAGTGGTTGGAACTCATCCCGTTTCTCTTCTCATAAGAAAAAATGAGGATGCAAAGGAGATAAAACTTCTCTTTATGAATCTTATCAATCAAGATAAGTGGAAAAAAGGCTTTTACAAATCTAAAAGTCTTGTTTTTATAAACAAATATAAAAAGTCCTTAACTTTGTAAATACCCATGTCAGACTTCTATTGATTCTTGAAAAACTCTACTAAATTCTTCTTAAAGAAATTTCTTCATATATGACAACCAAAATGAAAAAGAAAAAATGTCACAATAACAAATTCAAGTACTTGGAATTCAATTATGCAAAAAAAAAAAAAAAAAATCAATTCATTACAAAAGGCTTTCTTGAAGAAAAATATATTTCATAGCCTATTTGTACCATAAAAATACCACCAAAATACTTGGCCAAGAATGAGCCACGTAATAGTATTTTGGCAAAGTGGAATGAGATACGGTTGTATAGTTAAGATACGTATCTTTGAAAGAATTGGAAAAAATAACCAATTGCGATAGGTGGAAGAATCCGGTATAGAAAAGGTTTGAAAACAGTTATAAACATATGGCAAATAACTATTGGAAGATTTCGAAAGATTCAATTAGTATTTGAAGTGTCAAGCACTAGTTAACGAAAGAAATTACATAACAAATGGAAGATCTTAAAGAGTGATACGTACAGAAAGCATGTAACCGAATCATAAACATTATAAATAGAGGGCAAAGGCACCAGACAAAGGATCCCAACACTCATCAAGATAACAAACTATTTATGTATTCAACACTTAGTCAAAATTATCACTTTTGTACTCTTGTTCTTATAAATAAAGTATTCCCTTTAGCCTATTTGATATTCATTAGTGACTGTAATCATGATTTTCATTTAATGGATCAAGGTTTGTTTAGTGATATGGTATTGGCTCTGCAACTGTTTGGGTTGTATGATTGGAGTTTACTTGTAAGCAAGTTCGTCTTGGACACTTTGTTATTTTATTATCATTTCTATTCTTAGTGTCATTAAAGTAGGATTTTAGAAGTCTTTATTTTTATAAGGCAAAAGAAAACAAAAAACTCAGAGGGAAGAACTCTCCCCCTCTTAATCGCCTGAATATAAAATGTGGCTAAGTAAATCTTCCAAAACTCAGCTTTTTCAAATTCTTTCAGATGTTTAATTAATCTTGACACCTGGGGTCATAGACTTAAGACCAAATCTTATTCACTTGTGTCTACATGGCACTGGCATGCCTTGACACGTAACTGAGCTAAAGAGTTTGTGTTAACATTTGTTTTTTGGCACGCCTGGTGGGACACCGCCAATGTTACTAAGAAGATTTGAAGACCAAAACCAAAATAATGGTATTGGATCAAATCAAGATAATGAAAATCAATAAAATGATTCATAACAGTCCTAAGGACGGGAGGACATTCACTAAGAAGAAGCTTCCACTTCTCATCATATTACTATGGAATCGCTAGCAAATTCTATAGATAGCATCAACACTAGGATGGATCAAATGTAAAATACCTTGGTAGATAGAATCGAGGCTTTGTTTGAAATGAATAATGATAGTCGTTCATCATTTCCAATGCAAATAGAAAGAGAAAATGGCTCAATAACATAACCAGTTTTTGTCAGAATAAATGACTTATTCGAAGATGGCAATGACCTTGCCAAGAATAGGAGAAATGGCCAAAACCAAGGCCATAGTGTCCAGAATACATGGTCATTTATTCCTCATAACAGAGTTCCTCCACAGAATGAGAAATGAGGAAATCATGGAGAAATTCCACCAAACTTTCAACAAGAAGAAAGAGTTGGTGGAATGCCACCACCACCACCACCTCCAAATACAGGTATTGGAGGACAATTTTATCATAATCCTCTAACACATGGAAATGAAAATGCAAGGAATAATGGAGGAAATCCCCATAATTTCTAGCAAGATGAGAGGTTTTTTGGGATGACTCCACCACCACCCCCGAAAGATGGATTCAGGGGGACATTTTTACCAAAACCCTCCACAAGGGGGTAGTATCCACAAAGACAGGTGGGAGATCCACCAAGCTTTGGATATGACTATCCTCTGCCTAGCTGAAACAACAAGTCAGTGGGTAGAGAGGAAGTGGTTAACATAGGAAATGAGGTCATACATCAAACGCGTCACAAGAGGATGTTGAGACCTATATACCGCAAGTCATATCTAGATTGGATAGACTAATTTATAGAATAGTGCCCGAAGCATATAGAATCCCGAAGTTTACTCTATTTTTGGGAGAAAATGATCAATCAATAGAAGAACACATTAGTAAAAAAAATGCTTCTAGTGTAGTCAAGAAATGTTTTTTTCTTTACAAATCTATTCAAACTCTTTTCCTTCATATTTTGTGTCATTATCAATTCTCAAACACTTGACCTACTAGTCATTTTGCCTCTCTACCATTGTTAACCATTTCTTAAATGTGGTAAAGAATACATCCTTGGTTTTCAAAGTATAACCTAAACCTTCCTAGAAAAGTCATCAACAAAAGTAACTATAAATCAAGATCCCCCTTTAAAGGCAACTCTGGAGAAACCCCAAAGATCAGAATGAACACAATCTAAAGTACCTTTGGTGCAATGAACAGTTGTGCCGAATTTCAACCTATCTTGTTTTCCCAAAACTTACAAAAGTCTAGCTACCCAATCTTCTAACCACTAAGGGTACCAATGAGCTAAGCTAGCTTGGCTCGGCTTAGATCTCGACTCGTCATGAGTTGAGCCTGAGATTTGTTTTAAACTCATAAAGCCAAGCCTGAGCCTTGATTTAAGCGCATTTCCTAAGTGAGTTTGAGTCGAGCTTCACTAAGCTCAACTCGTTAAAAACACAATTTGGTTAAGAATTTTATTAAAATAGTATATAGATATTTTGTAACAATAGCAACGTTAAAACAAAACAAATTAGGTTAATGAGCTATTAGGCTATTGGGCCTTTTTTTCTGGCGAGCTAAGCCAACCTTTACGAGCTCAAGTCAAGCTTGAGATCGACATCTCGAGCTCAAGAGCTAAGCCTGAGCTTTGTCTGCATGTGATGAACCCGAGTTGAGTTGGGCAAAGCTCGACTCAACTAGGCTTGTTGACACCCCTACTCACCATAAAGCAAACATTTTTTTATTCAATTTTGTCAAACCTCTTTCACTCATGTGATCCATTCGCATTTAGCATAATTGTGTAAAACTTGAATCGGAATATGTTGCAGAAGACAGTTGGTCAAACTATAATGATGATTCCTAATAACACATAAAGGTTTCTAACTTTTCTCGCTTTTGTAAACACCAAGACACCCTTTACCATCCTCATGGATTCATTTTCAATAATTACTTTACACCCATTTAAGTCCAACACACTAAAAGAAATAAGGTTCTTTTTCAAATCTGAAATATACCGAACATTTGTCAAAGTTCTCAAAATCGCATCATGCAACTTGATTTTGATTATTCATACCCCAATAATCTTTTATGGCATATCGTTTCTCGTCAAGACATTACCAAAATTAATAGTCTTATATATAGAAAACCAGTCCATATTTGGACACATATGATGAAAACAATCCGATTCAAGAATCCACTAATACTGAGAACGATCATCACCAACGGTCACAAGAAAGAACAATGTCAACATTTTAATCTTCCTCGACGACACTAGTTGTCTCCAATAATTTTGTTATCATATCATCCTTTTTCTTTGAGCTTAAGATAATTAATCTTAATATGTTATTTTTTATAGTAATAATAGCACTCCACATCTTCATTGGATCTAAATTTCTTTTTATAAATCCATTCTCCTTTATTTTTCATGAATTTGTTTGAAAGAAGGATTGTAATATCCACTTCCAAATCAATAGCATCATTTCCATAGAACAAAGTAGTAACAAGATACCTATATGATGACGGGAAAATAATAGGATTAGGATTTTATTTTCATCTTCAAGCTTTGTCCCATACTTGTCAATTGACAAATAATTTGATTAAATTCTAAAATGATAAAAAATATTTGTACTTTCTATCATTTATAGGATATAAAGTTTTGCTTGAAATAAGTACGATTTATACAAGATATTATGTACAAACTTTCAAGCTTCAACAAAAACTTTGTTGTAAAATCTTCGTTCAAACTTCTCTCATATGTAAGAATCAAAATATTCACACCAATCCCAACTACTTTAATCACTACTCTAGGTTTTAATGTGTTGTCCACCGGTGCAAATCATACATAAGAAATAAAAACTAATAATAACAGATGGGGTCTACCCAGAGCAAAAATTATGATTGCCATCTTTCCATATTCAGAAACTTTTAGACATTGCTAAAAACGATACATTAACATGCTCTCTATGTTGGCATTTAATTTTCTTAAACAGTCCAACCAGTGGTCGAATCCACTCTAATGACATGCCAATCATCCTCTATGGCCCTGTCTGGTTGCCTTGAATTGAGTAGAAAATGATAGAAAAGAAAATTACACAATAAAAGAAAATAAAATAAAAAATATGCAATTATCTATTCTTTTCCTATAGTTATTTGGTTGCCAAGAAAAAGAAAAAGAAAAACCTGTGTCACAATTTTCCCGGGAAAGGGAGGATTTTCAAACGAGTTGTGTGAAAATAATTGGTAGCAAACAAGAAAATAGCTTGTTACTTAAGAAAAATTTTAAAAATTGAGGATTTCTAGTTCTTGGTAACCAAACAGCTTGAAAATGATTTTCTCAAGAAAATTTTGCCAAAACTCATAAGAAAACCTGCTTTGGCAAACCAGTCAGGGCCTAAGAGTTCTCTGCTCTGGCAATGTGGCATCCTCCCATTTTATGAGCTGCATTGGGCAGTAAAGGCTTTTGTAAGACATTATTGATATCCTTCAACTACCTCAAAAGAAAATTTGTCTGAAGCGTGATATTAATTGCCAATAAGGAAGCACAATTTCACTTTATTTGGTTTTTCCCATTACCAGTGGAAAAAATATAGCCACATGGCAAGTTTCAGCCCGAACCCTCTCCAGGCATCAAAAAGATATATTTTAACGTCTTATTTGTAAAATAAAATGAAGATATCTTTAAGGGCTATTCGTAGAGCAGATGCTATTCACAAGCATGGAATTGACATGGACAAGGGAGCTGTGCATATGGCTAATCCAAATGACATTTATATTTGGGGGATAAGCATTAAAAAGTAGATGATGTATCTAATCATTCAGGGATTTGGAAACAACAAATAACCGTAAGCGTGATGCGTTATTAATCCCAAGTCGTGATTGTCTTCTGCTTTGAGAGGTACTGAAGACAAGATTTGATACACATTTTTAAGTTGAAGAGGATATAGGAGACCTTTACTGCTTTGAAATGGAGACCTCAAATGGAAGAAACGGGCTCATTCTCAGAAAGTTGGTTTTGAAGAAACTCAAGCACTGAAACGCGCTGCACAGGGAAACGAGATGATAAATAATAATTCAGGGTGCATCAAAACACAAATCCCCGATAGTTGTGGTTAACATTTTACCCGTTGCTCAAGAACAGCTTCATTAGGATTCAAGGTCAAAGACTCCAAGCTTTTTATGGCTTCTTCAAATCCAACAATAGCCAAATCCTCATTTCCAAGACTCCTGTCCACGTCTGCAACTTTGGCAAGAGAAACGGCCATGTCCAAGATCTGAATTCAATATAATATTTAGTAGTGAATCTTGAATGAACTAAAGAGGGACACCTAGGCTTATGCCATCAAAACAAAATGGTGTCTCCTTAGGGGCAAGAGAAAGGCCCATTAGCCCCTTAAAAACATAATGGGAAACCCAAAGCTTCCTCGCTATGAAAAGACAGCTTCTACACCCCCTATTGGTGTGATGCACTATCTAAAGACTTTTTATTTACTGAAGTAGAAAATAGCTTTCCTAAAAGCATGCTACTGATTGGTGCACAACTTGAGTGAAAAGTATAATACGCAAGTCCAAATTAACAGTTCCTCCTAACAGTAATCTAGGATTCCCAACATTGGGATATCCTTACATGCATTCTAAAGAAGAAAAGGGTTTAATTACATCCATAGTGCGTTCTTTGACTATAATTTTGATGATGTTACGTTCTCATATTTATGTGTAACATAGCAGGAAACCTGTTTCACACAAACAGCTCTTTTCAGGCAAACACGTTTGAGAAACAATTATGATCCGATTTACAAAATAACAGAGATACGTTTTACAAATACTTAGATTACATTTAAATTGTGCAATGGTCCACCAATTTCAAAGGAAAAGGAGTGATGGAAAGTAGAGACTTGGATATTGGGAATGTGTTAGGGACATCTAAACCATTACATAATAAGATTGACAAAAAAGGTCAGCATAAAAAAAAAAAAATAGAAGGAACTGAAAACACAAGACACAAAGGACAAAAAGAAAGAAATGGAACATAAAAAAGAACGGTTTAAAACTTATGGCCAAAAAGCCTATGACTACATAATAGATTAGAAATTATGACCAAAAGAAGCCTAACAGGACTACTGAACCCAAAAAAAGAAAAAGAAAAAAAGAACACCTATCTTCTTACCAAAGGGAGTTTGTAACAGAAACAAAGAGAATGTCATTATCTATACTGTTGTGAATAAAAAGTAAAAGTTATTACAGAATCTTTATATAAAAATCAACTGGAAGTTAGAAAATTGTTAACTTTTCCGATGTTGCACCAGAAAATCTTCATAATGAAATGCCCCTATGTGTAATTTCAAAATGTTATTGACTTGGTTCTAGGATCACAATAATCCAACTTTCCAGCATTACACATGAACCTAAGCATTTGGACTTAAAGAAAGTTGAATAGTTGTTGTCCAAGGGTCTATACATAAAAGAATTCGTCCCTTTGCAGTTCCTGCATTGTTTCCACTGAAGAATGATGGTTCTTGGTGTGTATGTTTACATAGTTGAGAAATTACAAACAAAGTACAAGTTTCACATTCTTAGACTAAGTGATAGGCTTGTTCTACTATCCTTTTGAAGATAGATCTCAAGTATGGCTACCATCAGATTCATAAACGCTATGGAGACAAATAGAAGATTGCTTTTAAGACCAAGGAAGAATTATTTGAGTGGCTGGTTATACTCTTTAGTCATTTAATTGTGCTTAGCTCCTTCATGATAATTATGATGCAGGTTCAATGTCATATTAATGTAAAGCAAGACTAAGTAGGAGGCATCTTCCATCTTCAACAAGTTACAAGGTTTTAAGCCATGAGGAACTTTCTATTAACTTAAAGACATGTCCCTATCATGGTTCCTAGTGTAATATTTCTTGGGTCCAAAGCTTCTTGGGAAGGTAAATGAGCTAATCCAAAAAGGCCAAACCTGTTCCCTAATTGTCATATTCCTATTTCGTTACATGAAGTGCGCAGCTTCCATGGGCTGGCTACTTCTTTTAAGAATTTTATTCGCAACTTTAGTGCTACTAAGGCTCATATAAGTGATTCTAAGAAGAGTCTATTCTTCAGATCAAAGGTAGCAACTACGGCCTTTGAACAAGTGAAAGACTCTACAAGCATCTGTCTAACATTATTTAAACTTTTCAAAAGCCTTCGAGATTTCATGTGATGTATCTCATGTAGGTATTCTGTTATTCAATAATACACTTTCGTTATCAAGCACATGGCTAGTATGAGGAACAAAACAACTAATGCAATTAACCATATATGGTGTATTTGCTCACTATTATAATTGCCCAGGTTGTTGGCTTTGTTTTTCTCAAGCGTGATTATTCTTCTTGCCATGATTCAAATGTATGATGGCTATATCTTCAAAAGTACTCGTTAATGTTTACCTAATACATCTCATAGAGAGATGTGGAACATGAAAAAGCCCATATTCAGATTTAATGGGTTTATGCAAAGGTATTTTGGGTTTAATATTTTTTATATGAAGAGATTTTTTATTTGATCAATTTTAGGTTAATCTAGGTTAGTTTTTTGTTAATCAATTCAAGGTTTTTTTATTAATTTTCAAATAGAATAGGTTTTATTTAATTTTAAAGAAAGTGAAAGATTCAGTCATTTTTCTTTAAGTCTTATTTTGGAAGGTCAAAACTTACCCATTTGGACTGCTTTTGGTGTCATTAGAAAGGCTATTAAGTAACCTTTCCAACAAGACCAAGATCTTAATAATCTAAAGTGATTTGAAAAAGTTATGGCCAAAATACTGGCAGGGTATCACTTTGTGAGAGGATTTAATTATTTTGGATTTTTTTGGTAAAAAGTCTAATTAGAGTGGGATTTGGAAAGACCGTTGGTGCACTGATAGACCTCTAATGTTGGAATTCCCATCAATGTTTAGTCTAGCTAGGGATAAGAAAGCCAGGGTGACGGATTAATGTATTAGGGTTTTGGGGTATTTACATGTTTTCGTTACAGGGTTACATGCGAAGTGAGAGAGGTTTTGAAAATTGTAAATCGTCTTTGAACGAGTTTTTCTTCCAAATAGTGAAAGTTTTCTTTGCAGCTTTGTGGTTTTTCCCCAAATTGGGGTTTTCCACATAATCTTGTGTTGTGCGTGATTTCTTACTTCATTTTGCTTGTTGATTTTATTGCATCCCGTTTCTTTTGCAAAAAAGAAGGTACAATGATCCTAACAACTGGTATCAGAGCAAAGTTTGATTCGAGTGGGAGCAATAACGGTGGAGGAAGCTGCATAGTTCAGTGTTAAAAAATTCAACGAAATAAATTTCTCTTTCTAGAAGATGCAAATAGAGGATTATCTTTACCAGAAGAATCTCTATGGTGGCCGACATTCTATCCACTTCTTCTCAGGATCTTTCTTGGAACATCAATTTTTCCAGAGAATTATATGATTGGGAGGCTCAAATTCTCACCTCCATCTTAGACTCTTTAAATGACTTATTCCTTTCTACCTTAGCCAATGATGAGAGGATTTGGATCCTTGAATCTTCCGTAAAGTTCTCTTCAAAATCTTTCTTCAATGCCCTCATTGAACCACTTCACTCTGGTCCCCCATTTCCGCAGCGCATGGTTTGGAAACCGAATGCATCGCAAAGGATAAAAGCATTCTCATGGACTGCAGTTTTAGGTCGTATAAACACAATGGAAACGCTTCAAAAAAGGTAACCATTCATGAATTTATCTCCCCAATGGTGCCCACTATGTAAAAAGGATGGGGAATCTGTTCATCATATCTTTCTTCACTACTCTTTCAGCCATAAGGTATGGAACTATTTCCTATCACGTATGGGGATAGCCTGGGTAATGCCAAGAACAATATCGGAGCTATTTTCTTTGTGGTGGAATTATGGGTCAAACATTAGAAGCAAGAGATTTGGGGAACGCCTTTTACATGTTATCTTATGAGATATTTGAAAGGAACGGAACAAAATAATTTTCCTTGACAAACACCGTGAAGGTAATGAGGTGATTGAGGCCATTATTAGGGATATAGGTAATTGGCTACTAGTAATACCAGATTTCAAAGGTCTCTCGTTGTCTGACTTTGTACGTGATTGGTGGACATCCATTAACTACTCACATTCTATCACCCAAAATCAGCGATTCTTAATTTGGTGCCCCCCCCCCCCCAATGCATGTTGGGG
>JAOXJP010229714.1:0-24878 GCA_025762735.1 Platanus orientalis | reverse complement strand
TCAATCTAAGGGGCATGAATGATTAGCTAAAGGTAAGAGTACATTAACTGTAAAATATCTTACTTTAGCTAATCTTTGTAAAATATCTCAATTTCTGATTTCTTTTTTTTGAACCCTATCACTGCCATTACTCCATGTGAGCTCTCGAGCTTAGAAGTTGGCCCAGTCAGTGTCATATTCAGATGTCTCAGGTGCTCCGGTCGTCCTGGTCCAATCAAAACTAAATTACGAAAAGGGTAAGGGGGTCAAATCATGGTTTTTTGGCTAAAAAAACTCTCAGATGTAAACTAGAAAGGAAAGATGGTAAAATTGATCAGAGGGTGGCCCAGGGATAGATGATCCTAGGTCCAAGTGATCAACGGCCTCTGACTACGTGGGATTACGGTACCCGAGCAGGAAATTAGGTAAAAAACCATTTTTCGAGTGGTTTGAAAAAATTGTACTGGGGATGCTGCTGGTTTTTTTGTAAAATGCCACTTTAGGCCATATTTGGAGGGTTTGAAGCTTAAGGAGTCTCAAAGCTACAGAAGTTAACAGATTGGCTGTTGGATTCCTGGGTATCCGTCAGGAGCTTTCCGAAGCAAAGTCGCTTGACCAAATCAGGTTTCAATAGCCGCCTAAAGTTGAGTGGAATTGAATGGCTAATCATTCCCTAAATCAAGGGTTCATGAAATGATTTATTGAGGACATGGAAGATTCTGAGAAAATGGCCATGATTTTGTTGCGTTCCGAGTTTGGGAGAACTTTTAAGGGCATTTCCCGTACCAAATACAGACAAAATGCATTTTTTCTGGGTTTGGGCATAAATGATTGCTTAGGTTATGGATTTTCTATAAATTAGCGTAGTTTTGATAGTTTTGAGGCTCTGAATATATAGTGGTGTGGCCATTGACCATCTAAATTTCTGATTTTTGATGCTCTCCCAGGAGTCATTCGAGTACCTAATTTTTAGACCTGATTTTTCATACTTCTTGGAGTATTTGAGAGAATCTTGGCAGATGGACTTTACGAAAGCCCTGGCTCCTTAGACATCTTTTCGAAGGCCTTGCAATTCTGAAGAAATGAACACAGACTAATCCTAATTTGTAGGCCTAAAGTGTATTCTGGCTCGAAAGGAGTCAAAAGTGGAAAAATAGCCTTTTGACCTTTTGAGGAAGATTTAAGATTTTACAGAGGTTTGAGACTTAGAAACTCTTTTCTCAAACCTGGAGATTTGAAGCTAAGGTTGAGGCCAAGATATTGCGACTAACCTTTCTGAATTCGGAGATCAGATGAGTTTCTGAGAGCTCTGACAAGGGTCATTTTTTTGTCAAGGTCTTCACTGATTGAGAGATTGGCTGTTGTCGTTCTTGAGCAGTGTCTGACCTATGATAGGTCCTTTGAAGAAGGGAGATTCAGGGGTATATAGGATTTGAAATTACATCATTTAGACCATAGGAGAGGTTTTAGGGGTCCTTTGAGGGTCTAGGGGTCATTCTCTAAGTAAAAAGGGTAAAATGGTAATTTTCCATCCGAGGGTCAAAAAAAGGTGAAAAAATGAATTCTTTGCCTATGATGCTTCATGATTGGAAGACTTATGTAGGCTAAGAGATTGTGAGTATTGAGCCTTTAGAGGTAGAAGGGTAAAATGGTAATTTTTCTAACTGTGATGCTTTAATGAAAAAAAGGCTTACATGAGGTGGGAAACTTACCAATGACATGAATAAAGTTCTAAAATGTGGACCCTCAAAGCCTTGTTGATGCTTGTGAGAGATATTAGGGTTTGCCCTGAAATAGTGCTTTTCGAGCTGTAATAAGGTTCTCATTTATGACTGGAGCATCTGGAAAGACTTCTTTGGGAATGCCTAACCTCCTAGAGTCCAGGTTCGCTCTTCCTAAACCAAGGGTGCCTAAGGTCTAGATGTCTAAAAACTGTTATGTTGTCTTTATACCATCACATGACCCGAGTCAAAATTTGGGTGCTGACATTCATGATGGCAATGAAGGTTTCCATTGGTTAGTTTTTTGTGGAGAAATTTAATGGAATGGATAGTTTCATTCTTTGGCAAAGAAGGGTAAAGGATGTGTTAGTACAACAAGGTTTGTACAAGACATTGTAGGGAAAGAAAGACAAGTCCAAGGAGATGAAAAATGGAGATTGGCAAGACATAAAGATAAAGGTAATTATGACAATTCGTCTATGTCTTATGGATAACATTTTGTTTAGCATTATGGATGAGGATTCAGCACTGGTTTTATGGGTGAATTTGGAGAAACTGTACATGGGAAAGAATCTCACCACAAGTTATATCTAAAAAAGTGGCAATTGTACGAGCTGAAGATGGTAGAATGTGTGAATCTGTTAGAGCACTTAAACATGTTCAACCAGCTCTTTGATCAACTACACAAAGTTGATGTCAAGGTGGAGGAAGAATACAAGGCCCTTTTGCTTCTTACCTCACTTCATGATTCTTATAAAAACTTGGTGACAATGTTATTGTTCAGAAAATATAAAGTAAGTCTTGAGGATGTTACAACTTCGCTTCTATCTTATGAGATTAGGAGGAGACCAAATCTTGAAGTAGGTTAAGATTTTGGATTAATTGGTTGGATAAAGAATTGCAAAAGAATGTCATCTGTGAGGGAATATAAAAATAATAGGTCCAAGTCCATAGGAAAGGGAAATGTGTAGTATTTTCATTACAAGGAATATGGCTATATAAAAAGGGATTGTCCAGAATGTGCTAACAAGAAGAAAAGTGGTAGTCTCAGTATAACATTGACAAAAAAATAGGAGGAATGCATTGAAGATGTTTTCACACCCTCCAAAGGTATTAACACATTTTCTCATGATGAGTGGATATTAGATTCAAGTTGTCATTTTCATATATGCTTCAAGAAAGAATATTTTGTTATGTTTCAAGAGAAGAAGACATGTGTTGTTTCTTTGGGTGACGGGTCCACTTGTGACATCACTGGTATTGGGACAGTAAAGATCAAGATGTTTGATGAGGTGGTTCATATTTTTGGTGGTGTGGCATGTGTCCCAAAGATGCAAAGGAATTTAATATTCGTAGGCTAATTAGACTCCAAGGATTTCAAGTATTTTGCTGTAGGTAGAGCCATAAAAATCACACGTGGCTGTTTGGTCTTAATGAAGGGAGAAAAATGTGATTGTTTGTATCATTTGATAGGGAATACGATAACTAATGGTGTTCTTTTGACCTCGACGGGGAGATGAAAATGGGGTGCATGGAATAAAAAGTGTTTATGTAGAGTCTTTTTTGTAGTTGGGGCAAAGACAAGTGTTACAGGCTTCTAAGTGGCAGACGATGATGAGACAATTCTTGCAGTTAGACAAGACGGAATAAGGTCACTCTCTAGAGTTGACTTAGGGTAGCTACACATGTGCATTAGTCGTGTTATGATCAAACTGGATGGTGTCAAGACCGAATTGATTTGATGGTATGTGAGCATGTTATGATTCAGGTTTGAGGTGGAGGTGTGTTTCAGGTATATATGGTGCAAAGTTAACTAAAAAGGACAAGTCCAGGTTTTTTCCAAGGTGCTTTTGGAATGTGAGTCAATGTAGAGTGTGTTGTACATGTCACAAGTTCTGTGTCTAAGAAAAGATATAAGTGGAGCTAACTTAAAAAAAAACATTCTAAAGGACTAAAAACAAAGCCAAGGTGGAGATTTGTTAGGCTGTCTTTAGCTTTCAGCCAACCGTTAGATCATGAGTTAATTTAACAGTGGCAATTTAACTTGAGTTAAAAAAACCCTTTTGCAAAAGGTGTCATTGACGGCTAATGTAAAGATAAAAACCCTAATATATCAATTAGGGAAAGAGAAAGAAAGTGGAAGAGAGAGTGAGGTGCTACCACAAGAAGGGGTTCTTGTGGGGTTTTCTTCTAGGATTTGAGAGTGAGGGAGAGGGTGTACAAAGGGAAAAGGTGTGGGTTTTGGGTTTAAAGAAAAACACACTTCTTTCTACGGATTTTGCATTCTCATGTTGAAGAAAGTTGATTTTCTCCCATAGATGTAGGCTCATCACCAAACCATGTGAAAGTCTTCATCTTGTGTAGTTGTTAATTTCTTTGCTACTATTTGATTCTTTATTGCATAGGTCGTGAGTGGTTTAGGCCCATATCCCATCACATGGAATTTTAGGGTTGTTTTTGTTGTGCTAACACTACCAAAAAAAAGAACCATTACATGTTTAAAAATAAATAAATATATGTCTTCTACTAGCCAGGTATATCGAGTGTAAGCATGTTTGAGATACCTAGTAAAAGATACTGCCACCCTAGCCAGAGGATTAATAATTTAACCCCGTCCTTTGTAGCACATATAACAGCCTACGCATGTTCACACATATATTGTACACATGTCATAATTATACTGTACACACACAATACATATGTTCTGCATAGACTTAGAACTATTTAGATGCACACATACTAATCTATAAATTGGCACAACTTTAGAGAGACACCAAAAAAATGTAGGAAGAATTTGTGAGCAAATTTTATGCCATTGGATAGGCACCAAAATCTAGAGTTCAATGAAACAAACAACAAGTGAAACAGACACCGAACAAAAAAGTTACAAGCAATTGAGTGAGCAAGGGTCAAAGAAAAAAAAAAGTCGAAACATTGGAGCTCTAACCCAATCGATCGGGAGGACCCCCAATCTATAGGGCACCCCTTGATCGATCGCTCGGGTCAGGGTTTGAATAGGAAAGTAACATAGTTACTTTTCCTTTGCTTTCTGGGTTTCTAATTCATGTGGGACCTTGTGTGGGTCAATAAAATAGATACACCCTGAACAACAACCCTTTGAGAACCGTCTCGACTTTACCCAGTCACTTTCCAATTTCATATCCCATTCTAAGTGTTTTAGCTTCCTCAACACCTTGTCCCCTTTTTTTCTTTCTGATTCCCCCTTGATGTACTCAGAAACCTTAACCACTTCCCCCTGATCATTGATAGGTAACAACCCCATTTTCTCAATAACATCATCCAATCCCAATCCCCCTGATTCCTGACCCTGACCACCACACTTCAAACGTTCATGGCTTTTGTACCCAATTTCAGGCAACTACCACATCTACCTAAGGAGGTAGTTCAACTGAACATGGATTGAGTTCACTGCAAAGAACACGAGAAGTAGAGGGAATAGGAGAAGAACAACAAGGAGAGATGGACGAAGAAACTTGAAAGGGAGGGATAGAGGACATACCTTTAGATTGGTTTAGGAATCCTTTTGACATGATCTTATTTGGAGTAGTTGTTCCACAACCAGCGTCAAAATGTAATAGCTCCAGACAATCCAATTTTGCCAAAGGCTTCTTAAATAAACTTTGCATAACCTCTTCCACCACACTAGGAGTCTCCATCATAGCAACATCCTCATCAGATCGATATTCATCAAAGATAGGGGATGATAGTTCTTTGACGTGATCATAATCCTTTTAATCCTTTTGATCCTTTTGATCCCATAGGGAATTGCTCGGAGTGGGATATTTGATAGGAGAAAAACCTAGAGTTGAAGACCAGCCTACAAATGCTTGGGGAGTGCTCATCACCGTACCATTATCCTCCACCCCCAATTTTCAACCTCCTTTTAACATAAAACATGTTTGCATTTGCACCCACATTGCCCTAGAAAAGTTGGCACTACACAATCTGCCCAGAAGGAGTAGGACCCTGGTCACCTGTCCCTTTGATAATCCTCATCAAAAACCATGTCAATCACCCCTTTTTGGAAGATGAATGCATTTTCTTCAAATTGACCATCCCCCATATCTGGTTTCGAAAGTCCCATACCCTTGAAAGATGGCCCAATTGTGATCTGCTTTCTTGATTTATCCATAGGCCTCCACTAGAAGGCCTCGGACCCACATTCCTTTTGTTGTTGTGCGTCAAATGTTTTGCCTATGTTAAATTTTAAATTGAGGGAAAAATTGGTAAAACATTATTAGTGCCATTAGACATGATATCCTTCCCTTTTGAAGATCTAATCTCAGCCGCCCAATGCTGCACAACTCGATCTTCACCGTTGCTTTTAGGGCAATCCATTACTTCATTTTTCTCCACACCACCCTGCATCGCCATGGGGGTACCCTTTAGCGCCATCACACTCATCTCCAACAATTCATCCTCTGCTCTTCCACCACTATCATGACCCCAAATTTCTGATCAGCAACTGAGAGGGTAACGATATGAGGTATCTGGAAAATATCTGACGATCCCACCCTGATCCTTGTGAAACCTAGGAAAGAAAGGTTCTACGTACGACCATCGACCTCCATTAACCCGCCACAAAGGTCACCAATTGCCCTAATTGTGTCATGCCCCATTTATCAAATGGAATTCCTCTAAGATGTACCCATCGTGGACCAAGGGTTTCTTCCGACATCATTAAGTACAAGGAGGGATTCCATCACTTAAAGACAATGACACCATTCCTGAAGGGTAGGTCTCTTAAAGATAACAAGGCACCTGCGTCCTCCTTTGACTCAGCAAAAATTAACCTCCTAGCTGGAGTAGAGGCAAACGGATAAATCCATGGTTTCCTTGTTTCCTGCAAAGGCCTCTTCTTCTTGATTAAATTGTTTACCTCTGACCATAGTGCCAGGGAACCCCAAATTTCACAGACACACATTATCCCAATTAATTTTCCTACCCCTGCTAGAAGAAGCCACCAATTTTGTCTGTGAGGGTAACTAAGGTGAAAATGTGTGTTGTCCTCCATAAGTGGCTTTCACTTTAAGTGGGCTTGCTTCATGGGATCACAGCTACCTTAGAAGCTCATAAAGCTTTTCCACCCTACAGTAGATTCCCCTGCTAGAATGATTATGAAAATATTCTTTTTTTCTGCCTTCCAATTTGTGATTAAGATAAAGCTACCCCACCGATTTTTGCCCAATTTCAAAATGATCGTGGATTCCTTCGATCTAACCATTTGCTTCAACTCTATGTCTTCAGTAGTCTAAGCTTTATGAAAGAACTCACAAATCTAACCCCAAAAAGATGTAGGGAACGGATTGTTCTAGGTTTCCCCTTTAACCTTTCAATCACCTGTATCGAATGATCCTCGTAGACAAAATCGAAAGATTTCCATTCTATTGCCAAATACCGAGTAATCATCTCCACCTTAATTAGTTATTAGATTTCTTATAAACTTGAATATGATAAGAGGGTTCTCTTTAGTTACTTGGTAAAAATCTTTGACTGTTTTGGCAATATGGTTGAGTTTAGCTCAGGGATTTGCCACTTTTGCTTGGAGATCTTGAATTAGTTAATCAAGGGAAGAGAACCCTTTGATCATTGTAGTTTCAAGTTTTTCTTGATTTTCCATAATCTTTGTATGAGCTTGGTTTTGCTTAATAGCATTTTCTTCCCACTAATTCAATGAACCTTCATATGCTAAATTTTATTTTGGGGTTCCATCAAGGTATTTCCTATAGGGCTCATAAATATCTAGATATACTTGGTCTTTTGTTGAGGATATTCAAATTCTTCAAGGGCTAGAAAGTGTTCCTTGTAGCCAGAAAAGGTTGAGGAGAACATACAACAATCACTAGCCAAAGTAGGTTGAGGAGCCGAGGGAGCATTAGAGGTAGATTGATGGAGGCAATTCAAAACTTTTTTGGCAGTAAAGGGACAATAGAGGAATATGGGGGTTAAGTCTTGGGGAATTAAGGGGTTAAGGTCCCATCCACTTGGTGATAGCTGAGGTAGCTCTTTTTGTAACGCCCCCAAACCTGGGCTCAGATATAGGATCCGTATTCGTCCTGGATTCAGATTCGTTAACTTTCACAATTCACAAGTCAATAGTCACATGACATTGACCCAAATCATGGGCCCACAAGTAAGATCCAATAGTCCATATGTTCACATTAATTTTTTTATGTCATTTAATTCAATAATCATATTTGAATAATTGCAGAAGCTTATTCAATATTCACTAATCTCATATGTTTATATCAAAATGAGGAAGCGTACTCTGAAAGCCACAATGATCACAATAGTCCAATAGTCATAAGTCAAAACAAAAATATCACTAGGGTGCCCTTTCACCCAAATATACAAAGGTAAGGTCCACAAAATAGAAGAAAAGGACCCGACATAAAAGGGGCTCTCAAAACATATCCATGATAAGGATACTAAAAAAAGAGAAAAGCTATGGATGCAATAGCAAGTCCCTCAAATAGAGAACTTGTAACAATAGTCAGTTTGAAAAATAAACGGTTAGGTTAGTTCCAACTTGTAAGAAATCTAGCAAACTATAAATAATCTGAAATAAAACACATATCAGAATACTAGCGTGTCTAAAAGTCAATACAAAGTTAAACAGATATCAACGTAGTAATCACAATCATAGTAGTATAAAGCAACAATAATCACATGTCAAATAGAAGGCAGTGATTCAATACTAAAATCTAAGTCTGAATAATAAGTCAATGTGGAGGTCAAGGCTCACAACTCGATGTTATATGTTAAATCTTGAAAAATCCAATGTTCTATGATTTCAAAGTATTCAGATTTTGGTGTTCAAACTTGTTAAAGTCCACATGGTTCACAATGTTCAAAGTTCAATATTCGAAGTTCAAAGATTTAAAGTGTTCTAAGTTCAATGTTCAAAGGTTCTATGTAAAGTATTCGTATGTTTTGGCAAACCCCACGGGTAAGGTCCTGATCTCGTGTCAAACCCCATGAGTAGAGCCAATGTCCTTTTTTAACCCTAAGGATAAGGACCAATGTCCCCAAGGATAAGGGCCAATATCCGTGAGCCAAAGAGCATGTCAAAAGTACTTTCTCACACTTAGCCTTGTGAGTAGCCCAAATAGTCAATGACACACTTAGCCTGGTGTTAAGGCCCACATAATCAATGGTCACATTTAGCCCTGTGACAAGGCCCAAAATGGGTCAAAGGTTCAAAGTCTAAAAGGGTTCACATGAATAGGCCCGAAGGTCCACATATTTTCAATAATCGGAATGTTTCTATAACGTATACAATAATCGTAAGCCTTATATTTCCATAAATCAATCATGTCAAAGGCACATGATTTACTTAGATTTGATGTTAGTGTATAATTCAATATTCATAAGTCTAGAATCACAACGATTCACTAAGATTTCTCATAGAGTCAATGATTCAAACATTAAATAGGATTTGAAGGTTGATATAGGTCACACAATTACATAGGAGGCACAGAGTTCAATAGAATCAATGAGTTCATTATATTTACACTAAAATTTCACATGTGTACCAATGAATCAAATTGTATAGATCATCCAATAACACTCCTAGTGTTCTAAACAAAAGACAAAGCAAGATTACCTTTCAAATTGATCATAAATAGAATAGATCTTGAATGATTCACACCTTCACACAGATTTTTAAAGATTCACATGGGAAAAATTCAAATTTATGTTCTAAAGAATTACTTGAAGGAAATCAGTCCACACAATGTCTAAGATCAATAATCTTTTACAAACTAGGTGTAGATCTAATGAGAAAACAAGAATCAATAGTCTAAATCGTAGGTCCACAGAATTTTCAGAGATTCTAATGAAAAGATAGTCATTCCAAGCATAAGAAGCATGAAATCTTACTAAACAAACTGGAATTCATAGATCTAAGATGATTCAAAGGATTGGATTCAAATATTTTCTAACATTTCAAAGGTTTACATGGTTTATCATCACATAATTTGAAATCCAAGTAGGGTTCACATCAAATCACCCATGGTAAGCAAGGTCTACTTATTAGAGAAGCTTTTATTCTAATAATCACAAGGTTCAATGGCTTAGAGCATAGATTTTCACATATTTTTAGAGATTCCAAAGAGTTTCTTTAATCAAAACACAAAGATCTAAGAGAATCAAAGAAAATAATACATTATATCATCCATAGTATACAAGATTCGTTTACCTTGCTCAATCCAAAAGCTTCTAGGCAATGGAGCGTTCACTTTACTTCTTCAAATCACCTTTCTCTACAATATTAGAATAGATCTAATATCAAATGAATGAAACTAAGAAGTTCTAGTAAAAAAATAAGGTATTATATAAGAATTTCCTTGGTTGGAAGTGAAACTTACCAAATTAGGGAGCAACTCCCACACTTAGCTTCTAACATTATCTAACCATTTCTCTCTTTGTTTTAATGAGGAAAATGACCTAATTGAGATATTAGCAAGGTTATAATTTGCCCAAGATGAGATCCCACATGTTTGGAGGATCAATGAGTAAGTGTCACATCAAAAAATTATTTTTGGGGGGCATTTTTTCTTTATTTTTTATTTTCTAGTTTTTGGAATCCCGAGCCCTTATCTCGATAGGTGAGCCCTCCAGACCCCCCTTGGTGAGCACTCGCCTCAATCGGTGAGCTCTCGGGTACCCCCTCAATGAGTGCTCACCTTAACAAGCGAGCCCTCGGCCTGATAAACCCGAACCTCCTCAGTTTTTTTTAACAAAATCTGTTATGGGGAGAATAACCATAACTTTCTCTAAAAAAGTCAAAATTGGGCACCGTTTAGCTTTGAAAAGAAGACTCGAGAAAATTTCCAATAAGGTATGTCTCATAGTCTAGTTTACTCGGGATTGGTGTTAGTGGGTCTGGGAAGTTATCCCAATTACGTAGTTAGAAAAACTTCTGAACTTGAATAGATTTAGATCTAAATTGGGTTATATGCTTTTGAATTGGTCCAATGGGTTGCTAAACCACTCTAAGGTCTGTCTAAGCACATGAAAGGATAATTTTATCCTTATGGAGGTGAAATTATGATTTTACCCCTTAAGTGCAACACAAGGTGTTACACTCTTCCCTCATAAAATTTCAGTCCCTAAATTGGTGCTTACCTTGGTTTGAAAAGAAATGCAGATACTTGAACTTCATATCATTCTCGCCTTCCCAAGTAGCTTCTTCATAGGTGTGGCTACACCATAGGACTTTCACATAAGGAATGGTCTTAGAATGTAACACTTGCACCTTGCGATCGAGGATCATAACGGACTGCTCATCATATGATAATTTATCTCGGATATCCATCGGGATGTATTCCAACACATGCGAAGGGTCCCGCAAGTACTTCCTTAGCATTGACACATGGAACACGTTATGAACATGGGATAATTTCGACGGTAGCGCTAAAGTGTAAGCAATAACCCCAATCCTCCTCAACACTTCAAATGGTCCAATAAACCTTGGTTCTAACTTACCCTTCTTGCCAAATCAAGTCACTCCCTTGGATGGAGATACCTTTAAGAAGACATGATCATTTGTTTCAAACTCGAGTTCCTTCCTTCTTTTATCGGCATAACTCTTTTGTCGACTTTAGGCTGTTCGCAGTCTGTCATGGATAATTCTGACCTTCTCTGTGGTGACTTCAATCAATTCAAACCTGATAAGTTGTTTCTCTCTGACTTCTTCCCAACATATGGGCGATCAACACCTTCTTCCATAAAGGGCTTTAAATGGGGCCATTTAAATACTAGCTTGGTAACTGTTGTTGTAGGTAAACTCAACTAATGGCAAGTGGGTATCCCAACTTCCCTTGAAGTCAATAGAATAAGCTTGTAGCATGTCTTCAAGAGTCTGTATAGTTCTTTTTTATTGTCCATCCGTTTAGGGGTGGAAAGCAGTGCTGAAATCCAGTCTTGTGCCCATAGCTTCCTGTAGTTTTTCGCAAAAATGAGAAGTAAACCGTGGGTCTTAATTAGAGACTATACTCATTGGAATGTTATGCAAATGCACTATCTCATCAATATAAAGTTTAGCCAACCGATCCAATGGATAAGATATCCGAATGGGTAAGAAGTGTGCAGACTTCATCAGTCCATCAACAATCACCCAAATGGAATCATAGCCCTTGCATGATTTGGGCAATCCCACTACAAAGTCTATGGAAATGTGTTCCCACTTCCATTCTATAATGTCGAGTGGTTGTAGCAGTCCAACTGACTTTTGGTGTTCAGTCTTGACATGTTGGCATGTTAAACACCATGAAACGAAGTTAGCAATCTCTCTTTTCATATGAACACCATTACGCCTCTTTTAGGTCCTTGTACATTTTGGTACTACTAGGGTGGACAGTATAGGCAGTCTTGTGAGCTTCATCCAAAATCTTCCTCTTGAGTTCATTAGCATTGGGAATACAAAGTCGGTCCCCAAATCTCAAGGTGCCATCAGCATGAATAGAGAAATCAGTCATGTCACCATTCCTTACTCCATCTAAAATCTTCATCAGTGATGGATCATCAACTTGTGCTCTCTTGATTTGATCAACCAAAGTAGGTTACACCTTCAAGTGGGCGAACAATACATCAAGATCCTTCACTTAGAGTTTCGCATTCAAATCTTTTAGTTCACGTAGTAGGGAAGTCCTCCCTACTTTGAGACATGCAAGTGAACTAGAAGACTTTCGGCTTAAAGCATCGGCTGCCACATTAGCTTTCTAGGGGTGGTAGTTGATGGTGCAATTATAATCCTTGATTAATTCCATCGATCTTCATTACCTCTGATTCAACTCTTTTTGTGAAAAAATGCATTTAAGGCTCTTGTGATTAGTGAAAATCTCGCGTCTCACCATACAAGTAGTGTCTCCATAATTTTAGTGCAAAGACAACTGCTGCCAACTCCAAGTCATGAGTGAGATAATTATGCTTGTATAACTTGAGCTATCTTGTCGTATAAGCGATCACCTTTCCTTGTTGCATAAACACACAACCTAATCCCCTCCTAGAGGCATCACTGTAGACAACAAATCCTCATGCGCTTGAAGGTACTGTAAGAACTAGTGCAAATACAAGACTGTTCTTCGACTCTTGAAAACTCTTCTCGCATTCATCACGCAATTCAAACCTTGTATACTTCTGGGTTAGCTTTGTCAATAGTCCCAAAATCTTTGAGAAACCCTCAACAAACCTCCAGTAATAACTAGCTAAACCTAAGAAACTGTGAATTTCAGTCACACTTGTTGGTCTTGGCCAACTTACCACAACTTTAACCTTCTTGGGGTCAACAAGAAGACCATCTTTAGAGATGATGTGACCCAAAAATGATACTTGGTCAAGTTAAAACTCACACTTACTAAATTTAACATACAATTTGTTCTCTCTCAGTCTTTGTAAAGCAATCTGCAAGTTTTCTTCATGTTTTTTGTGGTTCTTAGAGTAGACTAAGATGTCATTAATGAACATAATGACAAAATTGCTCAAAAATGGTTTGAACACCCGATTTATCAAATCCATAAAAGCGGTGGGTGCGTTGGTCAGTCCAAAAGACATCACAAGGAACTCGTAGTGTCTATAACGAGTCCTAAATGCAGGCTTAGATATGTCTTCAGCTCACACCTTCAATTGATGGTATCCTGATCTTAGGTCAATTTTGGAAAATACCGTTGCTCCTTGAAGTTGATTGAATAAGTCATCAATCCTTGGGAGTGGATACTTGTTCTTAATTGTCACCTTGTTGAGTTAACTATAGTCGATGCACAACCACATTGTTCTATCCTTCTTCTTTACAAACAACACCAGTGCCCCCCATGGTGACACACTAGGCCTAACAAAACCCTTGTTTAGAAGCTCTTGCAACTATACCTTAAGCTCATTGAGTTCTGCTAGTGCCATTTGGTATGGACCCATGGAAATTGGTCCCGTGCTTGGAATCAAGTCAATCATGAATTCAATCTCATGATCTAGGGGTAGACCAAGTAGATCTTTGGGAAATACATCCGTGAATTTCCTTTCTACTGGTATATCCTCTATCATTGAGTCATCCTTTCGATTTTCCATGACATAGGCTAGGTAGTATTGTCCTCCCTTGTAGAGTATGTTCCCAGCTTGGATAGCCGAGATCAAACAAGGAAAAGATTTTTTCTTAGTCCCTTAAAAAGAGAACTTTGCTTGGCCTGAAGACAACTTCCTTGGTGTAACAATGGACTGTGGCATGGTAGGAAGCTAAGAAGTCCATTCCCAAAATGATGTTGAAATCATTCAGGTTTAACAATATAAGGTCGACGGTTAACTCTCTATCCCCAATCCTAAGTGTACAAGCCTTACACATAAGTTCTACCAACATAGTCTTGCCTAATGGAGTAGAAACAGTCAAGATGAAGTCCATGTGCACAGGTGTAGTGTCAGCATGTTGTAAGAAATCATGTGCAACAAAAGAGTACATGGATCCAAGATCAATCAAGACACGTGTATCTTGAAAAAACAATTGAACTATACCATCCACAATAGTCTTGGAAGCCTCTACATCCTGCTCGGTGACTACATAAACTCTGCCTCGAACTCTCGGCCTCTAACCATCATCAACTAGCTTGGTTGCGATCAGTGCTTGGAGGAGTAGGCAATCCTTAATCATGTGGCCAGACTTCCCATACTTGAAGCAAGTTTCAACTATCCATTTGCACTGACTAATATGATTCTTGCTGCATCTATTGCATATGGTCATTGGTGCTCTTGTCATAAGTTCTGTCCTCCTTCGGTTCTTGACCCGAGCAAAGTCACCTTGGCGAGGTGCCTCAGTCACATCTTTTTTCTTGTCCTTAGCACAAATCTTCTATATATCTTCACTTTTATGCTCAGAAATGTGAGTAGTCTCAACAACATCCATGAAGTTGTTCAGCTGCAGCACAGACATGCGGGAGCAAATGCTAGTCCTGAGACCCTACTGAAATTTACTTGCCTTCATGGCATCACTGGCAACAATTTGTGGGGTAAAGTGGACCAACTCCATAAACTTGGCATTGTACTGGAGCATTGTCATGTTGCCCTATTCAAACTCGAAGAAATCCAACTCTTTTTCTTCGCAAACACTAGGTGGGAAGTAGTAGTCCCTAAACACCTCCATAAATGTCTCCCAAGTAGGGGGCTCATTATACTCTCCCACTAGAGTGTTGATTGTCCATGCAACCAATCACTCCAAAAATCTCATCAAGCTGCATTAGCCAAGATTCAGCCTCCATGGGGTTTGTGGTCCCATTAAACTTAGGTGGCTTCATGCTTTGGAAACGATCGATCATATGATTTTCACTCCCATTGCCCCTTTCTTTGGGTTGCCTTTCGTTGGTGATATGTTTCTTCATGACCTCAGCTAGGCCATGAATAGATCCCAACACTCTCTCTAAGGTGTCCCCCTCCGATGCTGGAGCGAAAGATGATCCTCTAGTACTCCTAGGAGGCATCATGTACCTAAAATCACACACTTAGAATCTATAAGACACATGAACTCAACAAATATCTTCAGTTACAATTATCCACAAGATCCTCAAGTATAATCTAATAAAATCCTCAAATATAAGATCAATCATTAAATATCACAATCTAAATTTAATTCTCCAACATGTTCCACAGTTTTCCAATTTATCTTCCTTTAACTCTAAATGGTCACAAAATCACTTATCTAATATAATCTATAAAATTCCAAATCTGTAGACACTCCCACCTTTAAGTCATCATATAAGTCTATAGAATCTAAAACTGGTTGCTTTGATACCAAATTGTAATGCCCCCGAAACCTGGGCTTGGATATGGGATCTGTATTCGTCCCAGATTCGGATTTGTTACATTTCACAATCCACAAGCCAATAGTCACATGACATTGACCCAAATCATGGGCCCACAAGTAATATTCAATAGTCCACATGTTCACATTAATTTTTCTTGTGTTCATCTAATTCAATAATCAAATTTAAATAATTACAGAAGCTTATTCGATATTCACTAATCTCATATGTTTATATCAAAATGCGGAAGCATACTCTAAAAGCCACAACGATCACAATAGTCCAATAGTCATGAGTCAAAATGAAAATTTCACTAGGGTGCCCTCTCCCCCAAATATACAAAAGGAAGGTTCACAAAATAGAAGATAAGGTCCCGACATAAAGGGGGGTCAACATGTCCATGACAGTGATACTAATAAAAGAAAAAAGCTATGGATGCCATAACAAGTACCTCAGATTGAGGACTTGTAACAGTAATCAGTTTGAAAAATAAATGGCTGGTTTAGTCCCAACCTATAAGAAACCTAATAAACAATAAATAATCTGAAGTAAAACACATTTTAGAATACTATCATGTTCAAAGGTTAATATGAAGTTAAATAAATATCGAAATAGTAATCACAATCATACTAGTATAAAACAATAATAATCACATGTCAAACAGAAGGCAGTGATTCAATACGAAAATCTAAGTCTGAATAATAAGTCAATGCAGAGGTCGAGGCTCACAACTCGATGTTATATGTTAAATCTTGAAAGATCCAATGTTCTATGATTTCAGAGTATTCAGATTCCGATGTTCAAACCTGTTCAAAGTCCACATGGTTCACAATGTTCAGAGTTCAATATTTAGAGTACAAAGGTTTAAAGTGTTATGAGTTCAATGTTCAAAGGTTCTATATAAAGTATTCGTATGCTCTGACCAACCCCACAGGTAGGGTCCTAGTCTCATGTCAAACTCCACGAGTAGAGCCAATGTCCTTGTTTAAGCCCAAGGAGAAGGGCAAATGTCCTTGTTATAACCCCAAGGAGGGGACCAATATCCGTGAGCCAAAGAGCATGTCTAAAGTACTTTCTCACACTTAGTCTTGTGAGTAGAACTAAATAGTCAAGGATACACTTAGCCCGGTGTCAAGGCCCACATATTTAATGGTCACACTTAGCCCTATGACAGGGCCCAAAATGGGTCAAAGATTCGAAGTCCAAAAGGGTTCACATCTGTGGACATTAGCATTTGGGAGGGGTTCAGATTCCTCCGCCCGCCCATGGTTTCCAAGTCTACTCTTCGGCGCATGATGCCGGTGCATGAAAAGTTGTTAACCCTTTTACAAGAGGATTAGGCTTTCTTGGGAGTCACCACCAACTCGGGGCTAACCGACAGAGTTGGACATCAGTTCTCCTCAAGGAGAAGTCTAGACCCGAAGGTCTAGCGGTTTAACTCCTAATATTGGTCTACTTTCTTAAGATAAATGGTAAGTTATTTAGTTGCATTTGGGGAAGGTGGTAGGCACCCCAAATACCTACATTTTTAGGGCAGCTTCTCTCATTCATACATGTTTTGAATTATGCTAAAGTCTATGCTTGTTAAATGTAAAACTATTGGTCTTGGACCACCCCTGTCATGTGATCATTGCAATTGTACCTGAGACAGTCTCAAGTTGCCTACATACCCAATCTTGTGGTTTAGATGTTCCTAGGGTTTTGTCGGGATCAAACTGCATGTAGTTCTAGGGGTTTGTTGTGTGTGTCAATCTCAGTAGTCAAGTACGTCTAAATGTGAGAGTGATTTAAGGTATATTCATTTTAGATTATTTATATACTTATAGAGTACTCTGCGCTGCTGTAAAATATAGATAAGTTAGCTGAATGGGAGTCGGGACTATGTTGTACCAATGTGCATGGTTTCAAGAACCTGATTAGGCTATGGCCAAATCTCATGGTCTTTGGGTCACGAACCACTACGACATGACCCTAAGAAAAGGTGAAGATAGTAAAAGGTCGAGATGGGTTGAAATGTAGTGAATGGGTAGGCTGACTCGACCTGGTCGCATTGACGTAGCAGCCACGACTCAAGCATTGTCTCCTAGGTAGAGTTGGGGTATCTAATACACTTAGAGATCACAAGCATATAGTCAACCTAACTATGATTATTAAGAAAACTGAAAGAGGTATTTGTAATGAAGGGATTCCTATATTGTGTCTATGGAATGGATTGGTTTGAAGCTGGGTTTCATTTGACTTTCACAGGTTTAACACCTGAAATTCATCCCGATGCTTGAAAATAGGACCTACAAAGGTGCCTAAGCACGTGGGTGAATTCCAAGATGTCAGTTACCTATGTATAGGCTTTAGAAAAGGTCTGGGTTCATTGGGGTGGGTCTCAAATCCCAACACCTGAATTTCTCCAATGCCTATATTTTCTGTCAACACCTGAATTTTAACTGATTAAAAATCAGGTGTTAGGTTTGGATAGTCTGTACTCCGAGGGGCATATCTCTCTCCATAAAATTCTAAATTGAACGTGGTCGATCAATTTGGAAAGCTAAGAGAGATATTTCCAACCATATATGATAAGCCTATACTTGTTTAATGCTTGTTTATGCATCTAACGTTTGTTTATGTTGTCAACGCTTGTTTTTTAATTCCCTTAAAAAATAGGTATTGGGTTTGGACAGTCTGTACTCCGGAAGGCATATCTTTCTCCATAAAATTCTAATTTGAGTGTGATCGATCAATTTGGAAAGTTGAGAGAGAGATCTTTCCAACCATATATGATAAACCTATACTTGTCTAACGCCTATTTATGCATCTGACACCTGTTTGTGCTATCAACGCCTATTTTTAATTCCCTTAAAAAAACAGGCATTGGGTTGAATAGTCTGTACTTTGGAGGGCATCTCTCTCCATAAAATTCTAATTTAAGCGTGGTCGGTCAATTTGAAAAGTTAAGAAAGAAATATTTTTAACCATATATAATAAGCCTATACTTGTGTAACTCTTGTTTGTCAAACTAACACCTATTTGTGCTGTCAACGCCTATTTTTTTATAGATTAAAAAAAATAGGCATTGGGTTTGGACAGTTTGTACTCCGAATGATATATCTCTCTCCACAAAATTTTAATTTGACTGTGGTCGATCAATTTGGAAAGCTGAGAGAGAGATATTTCCAACTATATATAATAATCCTATACTTGTCTAACACCTGTTTGTCCATACGCCTATTTTTCCAATGCCTATTTTTTAATTCCCTTAAAAAGCAGGCGTTAGGCCTAGACTGAAAATACAGTAGCCTTATTTCAGTCATTTGAACCCCTTAGGGGTGTTTATAATTTCTAAAATTTTGCATGCTAGCAGGAAGTATATATATGAACATCATATAAAAAATTGGGCTTCATATCATATATACAAAATTTAAACAAAAATCGACAAATATTCATCAAAACTAGGTCTCAAAAGACCAGATTTTTTGGGTATGTTTGGAGGGCAATCTCGAGGCCTTCCACAGCTCCTAAATTCATTAAATTAAATACAACATATCATGTATATGTCTAGTCTAACATAGTAAAATTTTAGCTCAAACTGACCTCTATACAAATCACAAGAAAATCGGCATTGAAAGGGGTAAAAAATGAAAGCAAGTAAAGGCTCAACAACCTCTACTGTGTAACCCGAATTAAAAGAGTGCTCTAACATGAATTGGACAGCATAACAAAATACTAATTTGATATATAATGAAGGAAAAAGTGAACTAAACATGGGTTTAGGCTTACCTTGCCTTGGGGTTGAAGGATTTTCCAATTTTCCTCTTCTTCTTCCTCTTTCTCTCTTAGCTATTAGGGTTTTTTGTTGTCAACCCTAATAGGCACGAATTTGGGGCTATTTATAGCCCCAAAATCCTGTAATAGATGATTGGGATTGAGGATAAGGGTTGCTAGATGGAGGGCTAAGATGATGTCTATCTTAAACTAGGTGGAGGGCTAAGATTAAATCTAGGTGAAGGGTTAGGATCATTCTAAGCTAAGGGGCATGGATAGGTGAAGTGGCAGTATGGAGGGCTAGATTAGGTTTGTCTTTGTTTATTTAATGTTGATATGAGAGGTGTGCTAATGAGGGTGGATGATGGGAGAGATGTAGGTGACATGGGGGATGCCTTTCGGCATGCTCCCATTGGTTGCAAATCTAAAAGGGGGCATTAAGATGCCAAATGGGGGGCTATGAGGGGTTCTATGGGGATTTGAATTTCAAGATTGACATCCAAGGAAGGGGAGTGAAGAATCTTGTGGGAAGATACCCATCCAAGGGCTGCCAAAAAAGTCTAAGAGATGAGAATGCATTAAATGTAAAATATCTTGATTTTTAGCTCATTTAAATAATATCTACTTTTTGACTTTTTTGAACCCTCTCACTACCGTCACTCCTTGTGAGCTCTTGAGCTTGAAAGTCAGCTCAGTCAGTGTCAATTTCAGAGGTCATAGATGTTCTGGTCGCACTGGTCCAGTCATAACTAAATTATGAAAAGGGTAAGGGGTAAAATCAGGGTTTTTTAGCCAAAAAAGATTTTAGATGTAATTTGAGTGGGCAAGATAGTAAAATTGATCTTAGGGTGGCCCAAGGATAGGTAACCCTAGGTCCAAGTGATTAACAACTTTTGACTATGCGAGATTACGGTATCCGAGCAGGAAATTAGCTTAAAAACCATTTTTAAGCGATTTGATAAAATTATACAGGGAATGCTACTAGTTTTTCTGTAAAATGCCGCTTTGGGTCGTATTTGGGGGATTTGAAGTTTGAAGAATATCAAAGCTACAGAAGCTGATAAATTGGTCATTGGGTCCCTAGGCAGCTGTTGAGGGTTTTTCAAAGCAAAGTTACTTGAACAGATTAGATTTTTGTAACTGCTTGAAGCTGGGTGAAATAGAATGGCCAAACATTCTTTAAACCAGGAGTTTATGAAATTATCTATTGAAGACAGGGGTGAAACTGAGAAAATGGCTCTAACCTTGCCACATTTTGGGTTTAGGAGAACTTTTAAGGGCATCCTGCATACCAAATACAGACAAAACGCATTTTTTCTAAGTTTGGGCAGAAATGACTACTTGGGCCATGAATTTTCTATAAATTAATGTGGATATGATAGTCTTAAGGCTCTAAATTTATAGTGTAGCCAGTGACTATTTGAATTTCTGATTTCAAATGTGCTCCTAGGAGTCGGTTGAGCACATGATTTTTAGACCTAATTTGTCACACTCTTTGGAGTGTTTGAGGGAATCTTGGTAGATAAGTTGCATGAAACTTCCTACTCCTTAGACATATTTTTAAAGGCCTTGCGATTCTGAAGAAATGGACACCGACTAATCTTGATTTGGAGGTCTAGAGAATATCCTAGCTCCATAAGAGCAAAAAGTGGAAAATTAGCCTTTTGACCTTTTAGGGAAGATTCAAGATTTCTCCGAGGTTCAAGATTTCAAAATTCTCTTCTTAGACTGGGAGACTTGAAGCTAAAGCCGAGGCCAATATATGGTGACTGAGCTTTCTGAATTCAGAGATCGGATGAGTTTTTGAGAGCTTTTGTAATGGTCATTTCTTAGTCAGGGTTTTCATAGATTGGGAAATTGGCTATTTCTGTTCTCGAGCAGTGTCTGACTTGTGATGAGTTCCTTAGAGCAAGGAGACTCAAGGATGCATAGGATCTGAAATTACACCATTCAGACCATGGGAGAGGCTCTGGGGATCCTTTGAGGGTTCAAGGGTAGATTCTCTGAATGAAAAGGGTAAAATGGTAATATTTTACCCATGGGTCAAAAAAGGTGAAAATGTGAATTCTTTGCCTGTGATGCTTCATGACAAGAAGGCTTATATAGGTAGAGAGATTCAGTGATCTAGATGATAAGTGGTGAATATTGAACCTTTGAAGGCAAAATGGCAAAATGGTAATTTTTCCATCTGTGATGCTTTTTATGGAGAAAGACTTACAGGATGTGGAAAACTTACTGATGACATGAATGGGGTTCTAAAAAGTGGACCCTCGAAGTCCTGTTGGTGCTTTTGAGAAATATTAGGGTTTGTCCAGAAATAGTGCTTTTTGGGTTGTAATGAGGTGCTTTGACTTGTTCATTTGTGATTGGAACATCTGGGGAGACCTTTTTGGGAATGTCTAACTTCTTAGAGTCTAGGTTTGCTCTTCCTAAGCCAAGGGTGCTTAGAATCTTGATGCCTAAATGCTGTTATGATGTCCTTATGCTGTCACATGACCTGAGTCAAAATTTGGGTGCTGACAATACCGGTGTCTCTAGTGGTTGTGCTAAGGTTTGAAAATAAATTTGAAATCAATACAAATTACCTCACAATGCTTTGTGTATTGTTTGATGCTCTTGAAGGTGGTTGCTCCTTCGTTGAGCTAGTATGCAATATCTTCCACTAAGCTCCTAAGAGATGCCTCATTGCTTCTTAGAGCTTCACACATGGGTTTACTTGAAAGTAAACCCTCTACTTGTTTCCCTCTTCTTGTTTTCCAAATATAGAGTGCTAGGGAAGCAATTTAATGGCTCCTTGATCTTTAATAGATACTCATAAATGGAGCATTCTTGGTTGTTAGGAGGATTGAATGCCTTGATCTCTCAAAAATCTCTTCTCTTTATGTTTGGTGTATTCTTATATGTTAGAATATTCATTGGACGCTCTCTTATACTTATAGGGGATGAGCTTAGTCGTGTACCCTTGATTTGGCATTTTTTCCAACGATCAAAAAATTATGAGCATTGGATGGGTATTTTTTTTTTAAATCCTACAATGTCAGATCGATCCACACTGATTGATCTGGCATCCCCGGATTGATCCAGTGTCTTAGTCAGAGACACCCAAAGCTTGTCGGATTGATCCAGTTAGTTGCGGATTGATTCGCTAAGTGCGGATTGATCTGACACCCCCTAGATCGATCCGATGCCCTTGTTTTCTACCATTTTTCCTTAAACCTACTCTCAAACACTTGGGAACCTATGTAGGTGGCATGGGTTGATCCATTAGGCCATATAAAGGACTTTTATTCATTTTAGTCAATGACTATCATGATGTATACCTTTACAAACCTTCATTAAGCTTGATGAAGCTTAAGTCTTCAAGTCTTTGGACCTTGGATATATGGGAAGGATCCATCACCGGCTTCAAGTGCTGGGAACTTTTCTTCCTTCTTAGGACCCAAGGACACTCGATGATTACATACATGACTAAGATATGCAATATGTTCATGGCATGCCTAATCTACCACTCCATGTATTTTACAATCTATGGAATTGACAATTTACATTAACAATTAGATATATGAATTCATCTTGTATAAGCTTCATATTGTTAAAAGATTTGCTAAATTACATGAATGTTTGAAAGCTTTGATTGGATTTATCAATATGAATTGTGAGGATATAATTATTGTATATTAATCGATGTTTGATTTCTAACCAGATTTATATGTTATGTACTGAGACCCCTATGTGGGTTAACCTTTATGGTATCGGAGACCCATTCGTGGGTTGGCATTTATGTCATCAGAGACCCCTCATGGGTTGGCCCTCGTGGAATTGACAACCCATTCATGGATTGGCTTTTATGGCATCAAAGACCCCTTATGGGTTGACTCTCATGGCATCAGAGACCCTTTTGTGGGTTAGCCTTTTAGGCATCAGAGACTCCTTGTGGGTAGGCCCTCGTGGCATTGGAAACCCTTTTGTGGGTTGGCTCTCGTGGCATTGGAGACCTTTATCGAAGACTCTCCATGGGTTTTTTTATGTATGCGCTTTGGTTTTTATCAGAAACCCTCCATGGGTTATATGTATTTGTTTTGATTTTGTCAGAGACCCATTATGGGTTGTTACATCCATTATTTTGGTCTTATCAGAGCATGTATTTGTTTTAGATATCAGAGACCCCCATAGGATGCTATAAGTTTTGAATATATGAGAAGGATTTTATAAGCTTCATTTTGAAAGATGATTAGTATAAGTTTTGTTTTGAATCATAAGAAATCATATATAACACTTGAAAATGCATTTGAACTCCTTACACTGTTTTGACTTCTTATATTGCAATTGCACTTCACTTTACCCTATTTCGTTGTATGTTTTGTATGATTACTTATGAGCCCATCAAACACACCTATATGACAACATTTTTTAGATTGAGGCTTAATGAGCATGTACATCTTATGGAACACAAACAAGATCAGAGAAGAAGAGCTCAGAGCTTACCTCTTTTAGTTTAATTTGACCCTATTCTATTATGTGTTTTGTATGATTACTTATGAGCCCATAAGCTCACCCATGTGACAACAGTTTTCAGATTGAGGCTTAGTGAACATGGACATCTTACAGACCACAAACAAGATGGGAGAAGAAGAGCTCTGGAGGCTTAGTGAACATGGACATCTTACAGACCACCCATTTGACCCTATTCTATTAGTGAATTATTTTAGTTGCTAAGAACATATGATTTGAGAAGCGTTACTTGTTTTAAATATTAAATTCAAGGAGTTGTAAAGATTTACTTTGATTGTAGTTCACAAGTGAGAGTTCACCCCTCATAGTTGTGGATGATAAGGTTTTCAATCGATTAATATGTTGATGAATGTCTCTTATTTTCTGTTGCCCCATGAGAAAAATAGTTAGTAAGTGATTATATTCCACTGTGAAATGCTTATTAATACTCAATAAGAAGTGATAAAAGTAAGAAGGACAAGTGAATGAATGCTTTAAATTCCACTACAAATGATAAAAGAATGAATAACAATGAATATAATGCCCACTATATATGTTTCATGGACAATGATATAAGATTTAGAGATGAGACCCTAGTGTATCAAGACTTATGTTGGGAAAGATTGATGTCGCGATTTGAGTTTCCCATAGGGTGGAAATCTGGGTTGTGACAAAAAGTGTCTGAGTCAGATTTGGGTCATAACTAGGGGGGGGCATGGGCCGGGCTCGGGCCGGGCCATGGTAGGCCTGGGCCCGGCCCTCAAATTATATACCAGGCTCAGGCTTGGGCCCGGCCCTCAAATTATATACCAGGCTCAGGCCTGGGCTTGGGCCCGTAGGGGTGGGCTTGGGCTAGGGTTTGGGCCCGGCCCTTATTAATTGATCGGGCCTTAGGCTGGCCCATGAATTTTTAAAAAAAAATGTTGAGATGTAGGTTTGAACTCTAGACCTATCCAAGGTTCAAAATTTCAATTTGATGGATTATTCGTCACGAGGATTAATGAAAATTTCACTAGAATGCTTCAAAATATTATAAAAATTATGAAAATTTCGATGTGAACTGTTATGAAAATTTCAATCTATGTTGAGCATGATTACACACTCTGGACTAAAATAACTATATAAAGCA